>JBCEWB010097880.1:0-12232 GCA_039654565.1 Peronia peronii
AGATAGATAGATAGATAGATAGATAGATAGATAGATAGATAGATAGATAGATAGATAGATAGATAGATAGAAAAAAGAAAAAGATGGATGGATGGATGGATGGATGGATGTTTGAATAGATGGATGGATAGATCAATGCATGGATAGATGAATGCATGGATAGATGAATTCATGGATGGATGAATGCTGGATGGATGGATGGATGGATGGATGGATGGATGGATGGATGGATGGATGGATGAATTGAATGAATCTTTGCCAATGCTAGTCCATCTCCAATATGTAAGAACCACTCGTTTTATCCTACCCAGTACAAGACTCCGTTGAAATGAGAATTATTGATCTATTAAGCTTGCTACTGTATCACACATCAAGGAGTATAAAACTGTAATTGCAACACCGGAGAACATCAAAGGCTCTTTCAGTATTAATCTGATAGTTATGACATTTTCCAGCTCAACGCCGGATAGGAAAACCTCACAAACAGTGAACCTCTTGCAGATCTCATTGTTGATGTTTTGTACAGTATCAAGACCTGTATTCCGATTTCTCCCTAGTAATCGGTATTTTAGAAAATTTGCGAATGGGTATATTCTGTATATTGTTTAGTAAGTGTGAGTGTTTGTGTTCACTTCATTGTAGATGTTAAGACATTATTACTGCATATAAAATCTTTTCTTGAGAATTTTCTCGAAGGAAGGAGATAGTGCATAGAAAAGTGTCCTGCCCATGCGTGTTTGCTGGAGCTATGAAAGATGCATGAAACATGGCTTCGGAACGCCTTCGCGGAAAGATCGTCAATTTATGCAACAGCTACGTTTCAGAAATATCTTAATAGTATGTTTTGCCTATGGGAATGACTAGAAACAGACCATATCTGTGTGCTTCAGAAGTGTCTGCAAAAGAGATATAAATACGCTGGTGTTTGATTTCAGAAATTAATGTGAAATCATAGACGGTGTCAGCGTCTGGATGGGTGGCAGGCTGCGTGTCAGGGCTTTCACACTTTGACGGGTCACTTGCAGTTCTGGCAAGACATAAAAGAAAGACACGACTCAAAACTCTGCAGAAAGACACACTTGTAAGTGTTTCGAGATTGAAGTATACAACATAACAAGAGCAAGAGCAACAACAACAAGACGCCCGAGGAGTTCATAGCAATTTTCTTTTTAGGTTTCCATTACAAAACAGAAGTACTTCATTCTAGAATGTTTCCTGTTCACCCGAGGTAATAAAATATGTAGTAAAACAACAGCGTTATATGTGATCATTTGAGGAAACATCACCATGGCCCGTTTTGTTGATGCACGGAACAAATTTTCTTTGTAAACTATCAGTAAATCAAATTTGACAATATTCAGTGCTCTTTTGTATCACATAATAAAGACGGATCTGGTGTAATTGATGTCACGTCCCCGAGCAGCGCTTTTTGAGATAACTTCCTGGTATACTTTACCTTATTCACTTCGAAAATTTTCAATTCAGAACACCTACAAGGAAACTATCCTTAGCAACAAAACAAAATAAAACAAAACAAAACTAGGTGACTTCACATGAGCTGCATCGGATCCCTCTTTATTTTGTGTTTTTTCTGTTCACTCGAGAACTGACAATGTGCCACAAAAGACAAAGCAAAGAAGAGAGGATGTGTTATTGTGGACAATGGTCGTCAGGACTGATGTCAAATTGCAGTGCTGAGGAACACAAGAAATGGGAACAACAATTCCTGTTACTTGGCGACCGTTTAATAACCATGAAAGTGCAAACTGGAACTATTAATAATTGAATAGGTGTAACAATATGTAGCATCGTCTTTTATTTCATGGGCCCTTTACAACGCTCTTTGATTTTGCACTGTGCCATTCTCTGAGAGATAGTTATGGCTTCTGACAGCCGAATTTCTAAAGAAGAAACCGGCACTGGAGATCTGACGGATGGAGAAGATTAGTGCAAATCTCGCCAGGAGCCGCCCGGATGATTCCAGATGGAGTTAAGGACTAAGAGGAAGAAGAAGTGGAATTGTTATCTGCATCCTGCTTTGAGATCTTCTAAAGCACAAATCATGCTGATTTATGCAACGTCGACTATGACGACGATGCATCAATAACAATTATGATAACAACAAAGTAATAATGTTAGCGACAAGTATTACTTTTACAAAAACTGCAACAACCTAGAAAATAATTACACTGTGCCGAAGCTTAACTCTTCATCCAATCGTGGGCCACTGAATCCATACTGCCATCGTTATTCATGGCGCTGTTCATCCATCCAAGATTTACATACACCCACTTTTCGGTCCATTTAGCTGAATATTTGTTCATTTGTCCGTCCATCCATCAGTTTAGTTTAAAAAACTGAAATAAAATAAAATAAATAAAATAAAATAAATAAAAACAACAATGACAACAACAACAATTAAGCAAAAAACAAAATAAAAATAAACAAACAAACAAATGAACAAAACGAAAAGGAAAACGACATTTCCTTTTATTGTAACCTCTGTAGACTTCAGCTGCATAAATCCTCCATCCCCTCCCACTTCCGATTATCCCCATTGTGCAGATCAGCAAGAGTTAACCGTTAATAAGTCAACATCTAACATATAAATTCAACCACTAACATATAAATCTTCATGTCCACATTTCATGCAGTGTAACCTCTTCTGAGTATTATATCATGTGTCTGGGGTTAGATGATCAACATACAAGATCTGCATAACCTTCACTTACTTCATCGGCAGGCCAAATCCTCGACAAATACTGTTTCCCACCTATTGGCGACTGAATCACTGAATCATACGTAGAAATGTTCCCACAAAATCGCAGTTTGTGATGAAGGCGTACAGTCTGTATTTCACCAGTTGACAACAATAATTCCTGGCCTCCTGATAAAGAAATTTATGATTGCTATGATTAATTAGTTACCATAACAACTTCACGTGGCTTTCGGCCAACTGAAATCTCCCTTCGTATCTGTTGTGCTGTGTTGTTGTGGTCATGCTGCTCCTAGACTAGTTTTTAGTATGGATATTGGAGGGGAAGAGAATGACAGAGGAGGAGGAAGGGGAAGGAGAGAGGGTGGGAGGAGAGAGAGAGAGTAAGAGTAGAAGATTTTAGAAGGGAGAAAAAGACAATTGAAAGTGTTTGCAAAATGAATGGGAGTTGTAGGGGAATAAATTGTACTGTATGTGAATATGTACAGTATGCGTGATGACTGCATGAGAACAACAGCAGTTACGTGAACAAAACCAGCAATTAAATTTTAATGGAGTTGCAAGGGGTAACACATACTATTGAAAAAGGTAGCAAGGAGCGAAAAGAAAGGCTAAATAAGATTCAATTCCATTTTTGCTTGTTTGTGCGGGCGTTTAGGGAGGAGGACATGAAAGATAGTGGAGGGATGACAAAGAAAGAGAGCAAGGAGACACGAAGATCAATAGAGAAAGAGATGAAATTAGATGAGACTTTTAAAGTGCACTGTTGTATGGCTCTGGCTAGCCCAGGAAAGGGCTTGGACTATAAAAGTGGACAACAGAGAACCAGTTTTACAGAGCTCGCTATTCGTTCTTGAAATGGGATCTGGACACAATGAATTATCTCAAAGCCACCATCGTTCATCATCGTTGATCTATTGACATCAATCTTTATGTAAGATGATTGTGGTTATTTGGTTCAGTCTATTAATATAATATCTATTTAAAAGTCTAAAGTTTCATGAATACGGTGTCTCTTTTACGCCGATGGTCCTTTGGAATGCGATCAATTTCTAAATCATAAACGCTGCTGGTAAAAATTACTTTCATTGTTACAGGGAGTGTGTATTTTTCATGAATACTATGATGTAAATGGCTCAAATCAGCATTGCATATTTGACAAGTTCGGAACACATCCGTCACTTTCATAAATCGTACCTTCTTTCAATGGAGTTTTCTAAAAAAAAAAAAAAAAAAGGCTACTCTGTCCACATCTAAACTGTGAAATTTCATTTTCAGACAACATAAATTACTTACGAATATTTATTGATTTTTTTTCGACACAGTTGATACAAAGAGAGGGACTTAGAATAAAAAACGAAACATTCAAATTGCACTCCAAAACAACAAACACGTTTTCTTTGAGTAAATGATTAGTTCAATCATCCAAAATACCAGCATCGAGGTGCGTACATTTGGCATACACTTTGAATTGCAGCTCGGTGTCGGTTTATCCTATACATCTATTTTAAAAATCCCCTGCGGAGATCGTGGGATCTTTACTAGAGCAGCAGTTACTATATTTAGAAAAAGCTAGCATAGGATGACATTTCTCTAAGTAATCGTGCTTGGTGCCGTTAAACAGAAACTCAGAATCAAATACCAATATTTCTTAGGTAATGTCAGAGTCATATATCCTCCAGTAAGTAATTCTGTATAGTTTGCATTTTGTCTAAACGGCGGATCTATAAGTGATTCTAAATGTACAGGAGGCTGACAAGTTCTCATACAGAACCAGACTTTTGAAGAGAGCTACTGCTACATGATTTTGTGGACAAGTTGTGGGCAGGAATGAGATGAAGAAAAAACAAAAGAAAAAAAAACTTTCTCTCGTTACCAGCCAGTGTTTTTTCTTTCTTTTTTTACTTCTTGGATGCTGAGACAGACTGTTAAGATAAACCACAGCAATTTGTCTGCACTGATGGGTCACAGCGGGAACAGTTAATTCATCATGGTTTCTCAAACTGGCAGGATATCTTAGAAAAATGCAATAATGTCCGGACATGTTCGCGCAAGAGATATACGAATGGTACGATATGATCAAACACTGATCCGTTACATTTCTCTAGAGCACAAAAGTAGTAATTTTCCATCTCCTTTTATCTTGTCTTGACATAGTTAGGATGCTGACGCTGTGCATTGGTGGCATTCGAGCGATAAATGTGTTGACTTTTACTAACAAAGTCTTGACATTAAGTGTTGTTGGCAGCCGATCTATCTTTTTTCACTTACATGTCTTATTGAGCGGGCAGCTCATATTGACTCTACTAACAAATTATGCAAATTAAAATGCGTTTCTCTGGTCGATACAACCTTACTTGTACTTTTATTACGAAATCAGCTACTCAGTCCATAAACTTGTTGACATAAAAACACCGCTAAATAGTGGTGCCACTATCAGAAACATCGAGCTATAATTGGTATTGCAGCAGATCGATTAGACAAAGTGAGTCAGAAAATATTTTCACTTACAACTGGTGATAAATTATGAGGCCAGTAAATAACATCTTAAGAAACAAGTATTGGTGCTGTTGGGATCTACGACAACTGCTACGTATGTGGTTCATCTCATCCATGCAGACAGTTGAAGCAGCCTTTATTCTGCGATAATCCGGCAGTGACAATTTCTTAGATTCGGCGTTCTCTCCTGTCTCGCACTACCCTCCGTGACCGAATCGTCCGATTTTTGACGAGCGTGGCCTATGGCAGTATATGCAAGTGACGGGCAGGGTACATGTGTTGATAATTTTCTCACTTTGTATTCTGTCGTCTTTATCATTTGTGGGTCCTCAGTTCTTGTTCAGATTTGGAGATACCAGAAGATAGAGCCGCGCCAGCATGTGGTATGGTCCATCTTGAATTGTTTTGTGTTAAACATACAAGAATCTCAGATTTAGATAGCGTCTGAAACATAATGATCCAACCGACTGATTGTTGATTTACAAACTGTACAAGGTTATAGCACAACCCAGTGGATCGATGTTACTCACCAGTTCCTCAGCACCACATCAGAGCAGATCCTGGGAGAGCAGCTGTTGTCCCTTTTTGCACTCGAGATTGGGAATGACCCCGGGAGGAAGTGTGATAATCTGCGCCGTGCAGCACAGCCTTGTATTGTGAACTATGTTCCGATAAAGGCAACATCAAAATGTTCTCTCCAGAAGATAATTTTCGGGGTTTTTTTTTTCATCTAATAGAATGATAGTCTATTAATAGATATAGATTTGATATAGATAATAGTCTTTTAACTACTGTAAAGAATTAAATTTACAGTCCTTACAAATTAGTCTTTTTAAGAAATAGAGACCAGACAGTGTTTTGTACAGCCCTGATTTCCGTACTCTGCAAGTTCTAAACGCTTTACAATCTTTTGTTATCAGTATAGACTGAGCGGAGACATTACGCATGTTCTTACCGCAGTGGAAAACATACATGGACCTGGATGTGAGGTGCTCAAATCATTATCATTTAATAAGATTGAATCAAATATTTTTCATTCGTTTTGATCTTTTCACGGATACACTTTCTCGAAAGAGAAGTTAAATAAAAGTAAATTGAGAAAACAGAATCGGAATAATCGGATAGTCAGAATCATTTAACACCACTTTCATGCTAATTGAAACTTCAAGGGCAGATCATACGTTTCAAGCATTCAGCTTTTGAGTTTGCTAGATAGCCTGGCCTTGCTCCAGGCTCTGTTTTCATGGTCTTAATTTTATCTGGCATAAAGGCGGTGAAATCAGTTTGAAATATGAAACATCCTGGAGTTTGTTGTTGACTGTGAGATATTGCTTTTTTTTTTAGGTTGGCATTTTTTATGCATCCATTGTCTTGGAGTCTATCATGGCCTTCTAGTCTCAAATTCCATGGAGATTAACCAGAATGATTAAATTGTTTTCCAAAACAATGTGGTATCTTTGTGATTGGTTTACATATACACTCACATATACAAACACACACACAGACGCATATACGCACGTACGCACCGACCACACCCAAACCATATCCACACTTTTTCTTTTAGAAGCCCACGTTCAGGTTTCTGTCTCGCTGGAGAATTGAGTTCTGGACACCCACGTTGAGTTTTATTTTCTCTCTTGGTCATCTTCAGCGAGGATGATACTTTTTTTTTTTTTAGTAAGATTCCAATCACTGGGAGAGAGAGTAAAGAGGGAGTGGCGAGAAAAAATGAGGTTGGGCTCGAATAAGCAAATACTTCCCTGTGGTTAGTCAGCGTATATTGTTGAGCGAGAACCCTAGGACGTATTCTTAGAGCCACAGAAGAGTTCTGAGAAAACCTGAAGGTCTTCGGCTATTTGTACGGGAGCGGACTGCTATTCATACGGCAGTAGTGCCACACACTAACAAAACTGACCCCTGTCTGGGCCTGTGGTCTGTCGGTAGTTGATCTATAGTTGAAGAGAAAATAGAGCGAAATGTAAACTGTGAATGGATTATTTGCTTTATGGGCACGCCGACTGGGGGTATCCTTTGCGAAAGACTCTTCGGTGGTATATCCAAATAGGTTATTTTGCTGCCATGCATGGACGTTCTTAGGGGTTCTTTTTCAATCAGACAGGGAACGTGGCTTGGAAAGGCAAGATGGGGAAGGGAGGGGGTGGGGTGAGGTTGTGAAGGGGCAGGGAGAGGGTGGGAAGCAGGGAGTGTGGACACGACAGCTAGGGTATCCTTTCATGAACGGGACTTCCGGTTGTTCGTAAAATGGACTTTCATTTCGCCACACACAGGATTGGTTCTCCTCGCCTGACAAAGGGGACATGGAATGGAGAGAGGCACTGAAAGAAAGGAGTCAGGAGAAAGGGGTTAGTAAAGGTTATCTGTCAGGCTTTGGTTCCAGATCGGTAAGATTCTTTGATAAGCTAGAGAAATATGAATCTTCCTTTTGGATATGAGAGCGGATCTCATAGCACCCCTCTGTACCCCATTCACCACAGGCATCCCGTCAATGTCATTACTAGATCTACATGCAGTATGCGTTTGTTTTTCCTTTATATTGCTTGACGACGGTATCAGCACCAAAAGCGAGCGTGTCAACCTTCTTGTATTTGTCTTGCAAACATCGCTAGTTTTACTCACCGCACTCGCCTACTGTTTAATGCTCACCCTGACCATACTGCATCTCACTTTTCTCTTCTCCCATAGCTAGCTCGTGTTTTGCTGTAAATTCCATAGTGATTCCTAGAAGAGGGAGGGAGTCGGAGATTGTCTGTTTATTAATAACCAAAGGATTTTCTGTTCCGGGTCCTAAAGAGGATTTCTACAGACAAACACAGCTAGTACAGAGTCCTTTATATGTGGTGTGAAAAGATTCTCATTTCGGCTCGTTGTTAGTTGTGTCTGGTGCCATTCATAGATCTCCTTTGTGGCTCAGAGGTCTCAACCGTGGAAAGGCTTCGGGATGAGGGCCTCGGAATACCTACACAATTATACTATCAAGTTTTCTCTTTGACTCGGCTTGGTACCCGAGATATATCTGTTGTCACCGCGTCATTCCCGGGGGAACAAATATCAAAACAGATATTCGCTGTGTCGCAAATAAAGAGAAACAGCATGATGCCCTTTGATTCATGTTTTTTTTTAATGTCTATACACTCTGTGGGAACAGTAATGATATCACGCCGTCACTACTACGGCAGCAAACCACAAAGCAGATATTCCTTGTGGAGTAGATTGATAAATGAAATGACACACCATCCTACAGAACTTAAATAATTGTCACTGTGGGAACAGTGCAATCTGCAGACTTTCAACCGGCTGAAAAGAATCATAGTACGTGTATATAATACATGTAATGGTGTAAAAGATGCATTTTAACGTAATATTTGCAAGACGTTGAAAGCACCAAACTTGAGTGTTCTCCTTACATCTGCATTTTTGGTACCTATTAATACCAGTCGCCTCAGGTAATCGGTTGCTGAATCAAGGGAACATCACATTTAAAAAAAAAAAAATTAGCTGATATTGATCTTCCCTGTCCTTGTTTTCAGCTTATGTACAATCTTATAAAATGTTCGGCATCGTTTCCACTCAGGGAAAAAATGTTAAGTCTATGGAGTAGGTAAACAGGAGTACATTATTGTGGCACACGATTACACCTTCGTGCATTTGGAAACCAGAGCCATATAAAAAAAAACACACACACACACACAAATTGAGGAAGGTTGTAGATGTAAAAGAAAAAGAGAAGTTTCTCTCTCATCCTCTCTTTCTCTCTCTCTCTCTCTCTCTCTCTCTCACTCTCTCTCCCTTGATCCAGCAGAACTCCAGATGTCAAAAGATCTTCTAATTCCCACGCAGCTTAACAGCTTGACATGGTATTTCATAAGCGGACCGCCCTGACATCACGTCAAACAGGACTTACAAAGTCAGTTGGAGTTAACATTTAGTTACCAGGACCGAAACAGTACTGACGTACTGTTACTACAATTACTATTAATGTTTTGCTTTCATGCCTGGGAAGATTAGAAATTGTCACATTTTTTCTCTTTTTGTTCTCTATCTTCTCTCTCTCTCTCTCTCTCTCTCTCTCTCTCTCACTCTCTGTATGTTTGTGTATATGTGTGTGTTTTACGTCTTATTCCAAGACCGGTTCATCAAGTAAAGAAGGAAAAAAAATAGATTTCCAAATACAATACACTGCCATACCGGGAAAATTCAATGAGCTTTAAGCTATTCCTTTGGTTAATTCTTCAAAACGACATATATCACAGCTTTTGCTTCCCCATCGTCGTGTATTGAAAGCTCTACTTTTGTGTGTGATGGTGTCAAGAATATCAGGTTTTATGGATCTAAGTGTCAGAACACTTGATGCATTTCTCGGAAAGAAAGTAGTGACATTTTTGTCCAGTTTTGTCAGAGTTCTGATTTTGCTAGGGATGGAACAATTGGGTTGTGATTGTTTTCTCTGAGTGAATACACTAACTATGGCCTACTATGACATTGATACTCCTTCAGCTGTACTAGCTCACATGGCAATAGTGGGAAATGTATTCAGTATTTTTAGTCGTCACAGTATCAAGCCAAGCCTTTGACTATATTTACAGTATGGAGTTCCTGCCCTGAGTAGCAAGTCTATTTCTTGACAAGATGTGTGTCGTATGTTAAAGAACATCGAGCAAAAGATAGTAATATAATTGATTAGCCTGTCACGTTACCATCATTGTGTTTATCGTTTTACTAGGATACCATGATCCGTGAGGCCATCAGTGTATATAAATATCACAATCATGTAAAGTGGACAGTGGCTATAGATAGGACACTATATACCTCTTTGGATACAGTGGAAGGAATTGTTTGTGAGAGTAAAGTGAATGAGGGAGGGATTATCTTGGTGGTGCGGGCTGGGGAAGGGAGGGAATTGGGCACTGGGTATTGGATAATTGCTTTTTAATTAATGGCGTGTCGACCCGATACCGACTGTATTGCGCCAAATACTGCACTTAATGACGTGTAGGAGTTAACAAATAAACAAATCAGAAACAAAGAAACAAAAAAGAAAACAAACCACTATGTCCGATAAGATTGTCATTGAATGTTTAAATCAAGCAATAGGTATCAAAATCATAATTATTATATGTATAAATCTGCGATTTAGGGGATTTATGAATAAATTGGTACGGAAGACTTCTGGCAACATTGCTTATCGGGGGTGGGAGGAGGGCGGGGGTGAGAGTGAAATTGTAATGAAGGGCAGAAGATAGAAAGACCTGTGGGGATGAAAGAAAAAGAGACACAGAGAGAGAGAGAGAGAGAGAGAGAGAGAGACAGACAGACAGAGAGACAGAGGTGGATTAGGCAGTTTGGGTGGGAGAATGAACTGAAAAAAAGGGAAAGAAACATATGAGAAGGAACTAGTGGGAATGAGTGAAAGAAAGAGCGAGAGAGACAGAAAAAGGGAGGGAAGAACAGAAATGGAAAAAAAGAACGGATCGTTAATGAAAGGAAAGAGAAAAAGAGAAAATTGGGAGGCGAGGGGGAGGAAGAGGGAGATGAGGGCGACTGAGGGCTTTAGTCAAAACAGATAGATAATAATAATAGAAAGCTGGAGCTCACGTGTGGACTCCGAATCATTCCGGTACAAACGTAATATTACATATCATGTAATCAGGTATAACATAAGCCCACGGGCGAACAGAAGGGATTTAAATGGCGAACTTTTAGATAATAAGACGCGGGGTAATGAATGTCTGTGGTTTGCAAGCAATCATATTAGAATTGTATGGGTGTACAAAATATTGTGGAGAGAAAATGTCAGGGTTTAGACACACAGATGGGGAGTCCAATAGCCTGAAAGATTTATGATGGATGAATGAATGGATGGATGGAAGGATGGATGGATGGATGGATGGATGGAACATGGATAGATGGATACAATTATGAATGGATAGGTGGATGGATGGATGACTGAATGGCTGGATGGATGGATAAATGAATGGATGGATGAATGGATGGATGGATAGATGGCTGGATTGATACATGGATAGATGGCTGGATGAATGGATGGATGGATAGATGGATGGATGGATGAATAGGATGGATGGATGAATGGGTGGAGGAAGAGAAAAGGAGATGGATGGATGGATGTATGGAAGGGGGGATAGATGGATGGATGGATGGATGGATGGATGGATGGATGGATGGATGGATGGATGGATGGATGGATGGATGGATGGATGTGTGGGTCGAGGTCGAGAGATAGATAGCTGGAATGATGGATGAACAGATGGATGGATAAAAGAAAGGATAGATGGATAAGTAGATAGATGGATGGATAGATGGGAAGATGGATGGATGTAGGGATGTATATAGGGATGTATATAGGGATGTATGGACATATGGATGGATATGTATGGATGGATGGATGGATGGATGGATGGAAACATTGATTATAAGGACCATGAAGAAACCCATCTGCCAATATTCCTCATTCCCAGGTATCGTCGCTCGTTAGATATTGTTATGATAGTGAGAGAAGGCAAGATGTCATATAAATTGATCTGGCTTAAAGTTCACGGTTTCCCCGGCCGATCTCTGGGACATTAGCTACCAGTACCGCGCTTACTTATTAGATATCGGTCATCTAAATCTCTCACAATACAAGTTATAGGCATGGTATAGGCATGTGTTCTGTAAATTTTATGCGTGTGTGTGGGTGTGTATGTAAGTTTGTGTATGTATGTGAGTTCTAGAGGGGATCTGGACGACGGAGGATGGAAAAAGAAAAGATTTGGATGTTTATTTGTCAAAACTGTGAGTTCTAAGTGACTGACAGAGTAGCTGAATGATTGAGGTTGAATGGTTCCGTGCGGTCAGGTAATAACTCATCTGAACGTTCTCACAGCAGATTTGGTGAGCATGAATGGGTGATCAGATGTATGATCAGATGTATGTATGTATGTATGTATGTATGTATGTATGTATGTATGTATGTATGTATGTATGTATGTATGTATGTAT
>JBCEWB010097891.1:0-12232 GCA_039654565.1 Peronia peronii
CAGCCAGCTAGGTTACTTCCCTTTGCCAAGTACAAGAGGTGTAGGGCAAGCATTGCAAAGAAGGAAAAAATCACCTTATCTCTTGTTATTTGAAACATATGGGGTAAAAAAATTATGAAAAAATTATCACAATCGGAAAAAGACATTTTCATCATAAAGTGAATTTTTCAGAATTTTCTGTTACTTATATTTTACATAAAAAGCGAAAAGGCGATTTTTTGCTTCTTTACAATACTTGTGTTATCCCTCTTGTACGTGGCAATGGGAAGTAATATCGCTGACGGTCAAAATAGCTCATTGTAATAGTATCGGTAGTAGTCTAAGTGAAGAGTGGGAGAAATTGTGTTGATAGTATAAAAGGGCAGAGTAGTGATAGCTTTTATAATTGTAGAAATAGCAATGGTTGTCGCTGATTTCTTCTTGTTTTGTTTTGTTTGTTTTTTTCACAGGGGGCGGAATGACCTTCGTATTGTGGTTGATAATTTATTATGTCGTTGTTTTTGTGTTATGTTCGATTTCAGCATTTTAGTCTGACCATGATAGTTCTTAATTACAAAAGAATGTATAGAAATTTTACAGATAACCTGTATGTACCAGTAAGAACATGCACTTGAACTACAAGTGACACAGCCAAAGTTATATTTTAATTAACATAATATATAACCAACCACATTTGGCCTGCCGGTTCCACATATTCTTTGCCATAATACAATGTTACCATAAGGTATGATATAATATTATGCCTGTGCAACATTTATTGTATTTGAGAAATAAAGAATTTATTATAATTTTGAGCGCGCTCCCTCCCTTCCCCCTTTTGAAAACCACTGCGGTAAGAGATTCCGTAAGGTCTGAAGATGGAGCGGCCGTGTCAGGGGGGGCTGACGGAAGGACAGACAACTCTTGCTCATAAATCAGTCGTTAACTTAACGTGTGAACAAATAATTCACACGTAAGCCGGAGGCACTGAGGGAACAACAACAACGACAACAAGAATAATAACATCAGCTACGACAGAATCGCAAAAAAGAAGATGATTTACGTTAGAACAGCGCGTCTCAGATCGGAGTACCTGCAACCTCACACTGTGGGATAGTCAGACTGTACTTTAAGGGGCTGCAGCAAACTTGGACTCTGTGTTTTTGTTTCTAATCCGTACTATACCATCATTTTTTTTTTTGCCAGGATTTTTGTCCTACTCTTTGTTTTGGGGGGGGGGGGGATAAAAGAGAGGAGGGTATTTTTCATCTGTTTAGATGCTATTTATTACATTTGTGCCATATTTTGATGAAAAAATGATTTTAAGAGAGTTTTCTGGACTGTACTCAAAGTAGGGGTGGGCCGGCGAAGAGGAAGGGGGAAGGAGGGGGGTGGGGAGGAGACGCAAATATCGAGCGAAAGCATCTAGATCACTGTGCAGGACTCACTTACCATCTGTGTACTGTGCAATTTGCTACAGTTGTCCACTTTGATTTCTTCTGACTATATCTAATGTTTCAGTTCATGTAATTTAAGAAGATATTGTTACTGTTCGAGCACAGCGGATGAATTAAGGATCAATTCAATTTGATGATAAGACTTTTACTCTGACATGGACCATGGTATCTTGCATTTCCTTCTGATACACCGCAGAGAAAAAGACGTGAGACCCACTGGTTGAGAATGTCGATCTTCTTAACTGTTTCGTGGATGGATGAGCGGCGGAAAGCGGCCAGTAGTTTTACAGAGACAGATGGGAGGTAGATATAAAGGTTTTCGCGCTTTATTCAGGCGCAAAATTTCATCTCAACATGTACCGTAGCATGGGCTAAATGGAAGAATTGTGAAATAGTTGCATGTATTTGTGATCGAACTGAGATACAGTATGAGAGATGTTTGTATCCCCAACATTCATTTTGCACTTTAAAATAACAGATCACTCTGTTGTATTTACAATACTTTTTTTTATATGCTGTTGTCAATTATTCTTCCCTTATTATTATTATTATTACGACTGAATGTCTTCAGAGACATGTAGAACGCCTGAATGCACATAATGACAACCATTCTTTACTGCATTCATTTTCTGTCTATGTCTCTCCTTGTCTCTCTTTGTCTATCTTCCACTCGCTTATTTCATTCCTCCTCTCTCTCTCTGTATCTTTTGTTTGGTCTTTCTCTCTCTCTCTCTCTTTTTTCCATCCTACCCTCCCCCCAACTCTGCCTCTATACATGGATACACTCACATTCAGGACCTGCTTCATATTTTCTCTCTACTAAATCCTTCTATTGTTATTCAACAACATATATGGTTCTTCTTCTTCTTTTTCTTTTTTCTTTTTTTTGTCTTTTTTTTTTTTTTCGTCTCCTTCCCGTATTCTTCACATATGTTTTATTGGTTCTGTTTCTTCTCAACACTCGTCTCTGTATACTATTGCTCTACCTGATAGCACTCGCAAAAACCCGTCACTTAACCTTAGCCATATGAAACATTCTTTGATAGGTCATATTTCAGGGCCCCCGTAGTAGAGGTAAAATCTTGCTTGACAGTGCCAAAGAATGGACAGGTCAGACTGTCATCGCATTGCTGCAAACAGCAGAAGATCAAGATCTTAGACTGCCGTCGCTTGCATGGTATATTTGTCAGAAGAACATTGATGTTGATGATGATGAAGACACAAAACACAAGTCATCACACGAGGAACATGGTTACATTCACCTTTCCCCCACAGGGCCCGGGGTATATAAGTGGGGTTCTCTGCTCCCACCTACTGGCTGTGTGTGTGTGGGGGGGGGGGCACAGTGGCTCTGTGGTTTGGCGTCTGCTCTTGGAAAAAAACAGGCCGGGATCGACTCGCGGCTGCATCGGGGATGGAAGGACACGAAGATCGAAAACCCGCATTTTTTCAGTGACTCAACGGTCCCCTGGCTTCCTGTGGGTAGGGAAGCGCGACGTCTAGCCTTCTCTGATAAGGGCGAATATATTTCGGAGATCCCGTGTGTATGATACGCACGTTAAAGAACCCTTGGTAGTTTAAAATCGATGAAAGAATAGCTGCATGCCGCTGTCCGGGCAAAATTTCCGATTTCCAAATTTCTACCCACAAAAATTCTCAGCAAAAACAGATATCTTATTAAAGCCGAGATAATCCTACGTTCTTAGGATTGAAAGGTTTAAGAAAAACAAAACCACCTACTGGCGGTGAACGTCCGCTGTCGGTGGAATATCTCCCATGGAATGCCATTCTGATCCAGGGGTGACATCTTTTCTTTCTCCTTGCTCCCGTCTTCCGTCCCGCTCTCTTTCCTCTCTTCTTCTTCATACTTGATCAGCCTTTTGACGTGTTAACATAATTATCTTACCTTGTCTGGCACAATAAAGCCGTTGTTGTGCTGACGTGCTATTAAATCCAAACACAAACAAACAAATTTCGACGTGGGAAACGCCCCTGACTGTGATTATGTACATGACTACATCCACATCTATCGGAGAGCGCCGCCTTTGCATAGGCGGAGCCCCTGGATCATCCGTCACCTAGAGGTTGACAGAGCTGGTAGATGGTGAGCGATGAGTATTGGCTGGCAGTGTGACAGTGTCGGCTTCCCGCCCTCCGACAGAGTTAAGACAGGGCCTGTCATATCAACAAGCCCACGATTTATACAGCAGGTCAGCAATTTTAATGGCCTATGACAAAACGTCTTTCTCCCGAAAAAACAAACATGCAAACAGACAAACAAACGACTCAGTTTCAAGAAAAGTGCTGTTTAGTTTGGGGCCTCTGTTTTAATCTTAGAGGTGTCAGGGGCCGATTTATCACAGATTCGTTCTTTCTATCTTGTGTAAGAATGATACTTCAGCAATAGAACATGAATTACAAGGTGCTCGGTTTCTATTGCCATTTAGGCCTCAATGGCCTTGTCTTGAGTATGAATATATGTCATTATGGAGACAAAGATATTCTCACAGTTTCAACTGATATCTTTCAGGCTCAGCTCACAGTGAGCAAAGTACAGGCTTTACAGAATGAAGTGATAGATGAGGTAAGTTGTCTTTTCCTGTTGTGCAAAGTTATCTTTGAATAAATGGAAAAATAATTAAACTGATGAAAAAAAAAAAGAAGAAGATTTTTTGTCACAGGAAATTTAAGCTAGGATGACACCCCCCCCCCCCCGGCCTTTCCTCATCTGCTTCTTCTCCCCATTGTTTTCTTTTCCTCTTACTTTCGTTTTTTTTTTTTTTGGTACGTCCACGAACCTGCTGGCCATTACAAAATAGATGATGTGTCCCTGCCCTGGCCTTCCTCTATGCCATCAATTTTACCCTCCTCTACGACGGGAGTGCTTAAAAACAGGCCAAAAAAATGGAAGTTGATGTGTCACTGTTCTAGTTATTTTTACAATTTTTCTATTTTATTTTGAGATTTATTTTTTGTTGGTTTAGTTACTTCCTTTTTCCGTCATTCACTTAGAATATTACATTTTCATGTTTCTTTTGTTGTTGTTTTTTTCTCTCCGTTGCTCAAATCATGCTGATTATTGATAGATTTGATGTGCTTGCGTTCCAGGCAATAACTTGCATACTTGTGTCAGTAACGTAATTGCTGTGAGATTTTTTTTTTTTGCTCGGGTGATAAAATTTATGTCTATGTTTCCAAAAATACCTGATGCCCGATGAAGCATAACAGCAACAGAAATGCTTCATTGATGTTCTCATCTGTTTGTTTTGTTTTGATGTTTTGTTATTCAGTTTTGTGAATTGAGAATTTTTTTGATGTGAGGGAAAAATGAAACAGACGCACAATTCCGCAAAACCGACAGAACAGCAACTGTCGAGCAGCACAGACAGAGGAGAGAAAAAGATAAACAAAAACAGCGTCAACAGACCACCAACAGCATCCACCAGTCACATTTATCCTCGTCGACTTCCAGGCAAAAGGGCTAATTTTGCCCGGAAAATTTGCCAGGACAGCGGCATCTCCACCTATTCTACATCTCTACATTTTTAGCTGTCAAATGTTTTCTAATGTTCATTGCACATGCACGGAACCTTCGAAATATTTTCAGCGCTATCAGAGAAGACTAGTTGTTGGCCTTCCTTATCCAAGAATACAATGGGACTGTCGTTCCACCGGAAAAAAGCAGTTTCCAAGTGCTATTGAGATACCTACAGGGATTGTCCCCAATCCCACCTCCAGGATGACTGGATGGTCCTCGTCATTTCCGTCGGACGAACAATAACAAGCGAGAAAAGCAGCAAATAATGTGTCTGAGAAACTAGGCCAACATGGAAATCGATTCTAGCAACCAGTCATGCCAGAGCTGTCATCACTCATGAATTAAACAATTATAAATATACAGCTATGATCTTAACATAATCATTATATGTATGATTTTACCACTATCTCCAGAGATCATATTGAACAATATTCTAAGGCTATTATTTGTTTTGCAGATGACATCTCTCCAGAAGCATTGTAGGTGGAATATAGCATGCAAATCAATAAATCAAAACGAACACAAATATAGAAGAAAAAAAAGGGGGGGAGGTGGGGGGGGGGGAGACAGACAAACCAAACACACACACACACACACACACACACACAAACACAACCAAAAATACTGCCACACTGAGGTCAAAACAATTACACAATATGCTGAACGCTTCTTTTTGTAAGTTTCACTACAAGTTTGCTCGTTTGCCTATATCTTGTCAGTAGAACTCTCAATTCGTTTTTCGAATTCAACAATTTATACCAGTCTTGAAAAGTATAACTCGTTCACTCATATTCTCTTCATTGCTAGGTAGTAATCTCAGGGTACCCAACTTTTGACTTCGGCTTTTTCATGCGATTTGTTTGAAAGCAGATGTATACTATTATTTGCCACTGTTATCAGACGTTCATGCAGTTGATGCTCTGGACATGGTCAGATTAAACCGTGGAGCAAGGAGACCAAAGTGGTCAAAGATATGGCAAGGCATAGCGTAGCTGCACAGATTCAATAAAAACGTGCTCAGTTATTGGTCTCAATAATTCTCTTTATTTTTTTCTCTTAGTTCTTGATGTTGTTATTGTTACAGTTCAATTATTGATCCCAATAATCTTTCTCTTATTTCTTATTATTGCGATTGTTATTGTTCAATTATAAGTCTCAATCATTTTCGTTGCTCCTTTTAGTTGTTGTTGTTGTTGTCTATGTTATTGTTGTTGTTCAGTTTTTTATCTGACTTATTCTTAATATTCCTTTTCTCTGTTTCTTAATTCTGCGTAACAGTAGACATAAAAGTTTGCGTTCCTTTACATATAAAATATTATCTTTTTCAGAATGATAGCACACTAAAAAGGTGAATTTTTCTTACCTCTGTCTTCAGCTCTCCTGAGCAGATAATTTCGTTTCACCCTGCAAAACAAAGTTAAAGTGAGACGTTAACTGGCTTGGATAAAGGAGAAAATAACATAATATCGTTCTTGATATCATGTTGTTGTTGTTGCTTTTATTGCTGTTGTTGTTACTTTGTTGTAATAATAGCAAAAGCAATACTACTACTACTACTACTACTAGCAGCCGTAGCAATGTAAGTAGTAGCAGTAGTAGTGGTACTGTGGTAGTGGTGGTGATAACAGTGGTAATAGTAACAGTAGTGGAAGTGGTTGTAGTAGTAGTGGTAATAGTAGCAGTAGTTGTAGTAGTGACAACTGTTGTTAGAAATTCACCACCTAAGTATGTGAAACTGAAGAAAGACTGACATGAAAGTCGAGAAAAGATAACATTAAACTCAAGTCAGCAATAAGAACGGCGACAATCATTTGCGTCGTTTTATCATGAACTGGAGCAACCTCTGTGGAAAGAAAAAAAAAAGCCAACTATGGAGCGGCAGCAACAACTATGGCAACATCAATAATATGAGAGCAGCATATATGTTAAGGTCAACAAAGAGATTAAGATAGAAAAACTTAAGACTATTCTCAACATGAAAAACAAAAGGTTTTGTCTTGAGTCCTATTATAGAGTTTCTTCATTGTAAATATGTTTGTTTGTTTGTTCTGTCTTTGTCACCTTCTATTTCAAAATCAGTTCAGTGCAGTAATATGTTTGTAGTCTGTCAATCCTAAGAGTACAATTCTCTCGGATTTACATAAACCTGTCCTTTTGATCAAAAGAAATTTATTGATAGAAATTTTGAAGTTCAGGGAAATTTTATCCCGGACAGCGGCATCTCCGTCTATACATCCTATTTTTAGCTGCCAAATATTTTGTAATGCTCATTATAGATAAAGGGAGCCTCCGAAATATTTTCAACGTTATCCGAGAGGGCTAGAAGTTGGACTTCCTTATCCAAGGACACAAGAGTACTGTTGCTCCACCGGAAAAACGGTTTCCATGTTCAAATCTCTCCCATTCCAATATTAGGATTCGAATACGAACCCAAGATACTTTCATCGAGAGATAGACGTCTAACATCTCGGCCACGGGACCTCTTCGTTCAGCTCTGTATTGATGTTTTGTTCGTTCTATTGGCCGTTGATGGTTTCACTTTACCGAGATGCCAATCGGCTGCATTTATGTGTTAAGATTCTCTTTGCGTTTGTTTAGTTCAAAGAAATCAAGCCTTTTTTGCACTCCCATTTCCCCGCTCTCTTCTGTCTTGCACAGCTTTCATCTCCTGTCTACATCTTGTCTGTCTCCCAGCAGGATGCAATATATTCCAGGCACTGTTTTGTTTACACAAAAACTTGTTGGCTTGTTTTCAGGGGGAATTAATGTCAATTAGATTCAACACCGAAGATGTTTAATAACTGAATGGATGTAGCCGAGTCTAGACTGCAGACATTCTCAGACATAACTCGTTATCTGAGTGCGAGCACTTGAAGTGACTGATTACCACCTATCTTGTATAACGACTGTCTCCTCCACCTGTTTCCGGGATTAATAGCGCTAATAAAGAGGATGTGTTAATTGAAAGCTGAAATCTCCCCAAGTAACTCCTGTGTTGACAGCTACTCAAGTGTGATCCATCTCCTTCATTGTAGAGCAAAGCTGCATCGAGTTGTTCAGACAGAGTAGATACTCATAACCAAGCACCATTTACACTGAGCCAAATACAAAACAGACGTTCACTTCAACCTTGATTATCAACTCACTGTTTAATGGCATAGATTAATACTCTTTGCTTTGTACAAACAGAGATATAGTTGTGTATATTTAGCGATATGATTTACATATAATTATTATGATTTTTTTTTGTTACTTTTACTGTTAGAAGCTTGTGTATCTAAGTAACTTCTAATAGTGTTTTAATGTTGGATTAGACAGACTGCTATACAGACTATTCGAGACAGACGTAGTTTTTTATTTTTTTCCCGGTGTTTTATTTTCTCTCTCCCTATCTCATTAAAAAGAGACGCGCAGTAGTTGATACGCAGACAGTTTGACCGACCATGTCTTAGATATCAATATCTATTGTAAAGATGTCGTAATGATGGATTGCAACATTCTGAAATAGGGTGCCAAGGACAACAATATCACAAGGCATCTTCCCTATGGAATTATTCAAGTTGCAAAGTCGATATCGACCCTTGTCTTTTCCCACAGTGAAATTGTTACATATGTTTCATTATTCGTCTGATAAGATTCATTACCAAGCAGACAAATAATGAACCAGGTATCAGTAAAGTCAACAGAGATCTTTATGCTCTGCACAAATAAGTCATATCATATAAGGATAAAAAAATAAGTCATATCATATACGGATAAAAAATATTATCATACAATATAAGTTGGAATAATTTTATATTGGTTAACGTGATTTCATTTTATACCATTCTCTAACTCAAATATAGGCTGCTTTTGTTTTTTTTCCAAATATTATATAAAGTTTTAAACATGTTTGTTTTGACTTCAGCGATTTATTGACACCCAAAGGCTTAAGAAGGAATAATCTGTCCTGACTCTCCGCTCATTACTCAGACGAAGATAAAAATTTTGAAGTAGACAATTATTTTGTTATAGCAGTTTCCTGAATAGCACAGAATGTGAAGGATTGTTGGGATGACTTCACTTTCATAATCTTATCTGTGAAAAAAAAATCTACCTAGATGAATGAAACTGGAGGCATTTTGCAATTCTAACGCCTTTTACACCACAGTTCAATTTTTGTCTCAATATGTTCATATATAACTTCAGTAAAAGACAATCTATTACATTACCTCATTCAGCAAAAACAAAAGCGCATTTATTCACTATAATTCCATTCAAAGAGAAATCATAAAACCTACTCCCGTTTTTCTTGTAACAGAAATTTTCAGATCTACTGAAAATGTTTTGTCAGTCAAGTACCTAGAACAGCTCTGTTACTCTGACTGCACAATCTTATGTGAGGCAGCGTTTTTCTGTGGCTGAAATAAACAAAACTTGCTTGGACAAAACAAACAGACAAAAATTATATTCAATCATTGTTTTAAAATGCACAGACAGTAAACAAATATCACTGTTATCTTACGTTACATCCCCACTGAGTTACGAGTTGTATGAGTATTCTATGCCATTTCCTTACACTTTCTCTAGACGAATTTTTGTGCATTGCTTCAATTTCTCTTTGTGGCATCAATAAATAAGCTCACTTCGGCCTTGTTTAGCAGAATAAATAATCTTCGCTTTTGTGCAAAATATCAAAATGAATATTTGCATCCAAAGGTATGATTTATATTATGTCATTTACTTTTCACTGAGTATTAAAACTAGTGCATAAAGATAACTCGTTTTGGTCCTTCAATGTTAGACTAGATATATTCTTCTCATGTTTTCTTTAGTACGTACATTGTTCTCTCTCTTTCTCTCTCTCTCTCATTAAAAGCAAGACACACATGCACAAACAAACACACACACACACACACACACACTTAAATACGCACACCATAGACACAAAACACATGATCATTCTGACCGCTAGATGATTACTTTAATGAATGTGACAAAGGACAGGAAGAAAGGCTCAGGTCTACAGCCAGTCTTTTCCGTCTCGGACGTGTTGCTCGGAATGCAAAATTTAAAATTCCACTTCAGACATGATACACTGTAGCACTAATAGGCTTTTTTGCTTAATTCATTACTCCTGCTTAGTCCTCGGATTTTAGTGGTTTTCCTCTTTTTATCTAAAATGTGTTTGTTTGTTTCTTTTTAATGCATTTCTATTAAGTTAGTTTATTAGTTGGTTGGTTGGTTGGTCGGTTAGTAAGTTGGTTGAGTGGTTGGTGAGTTGATGAATTGGTTGGTTTTGGTTGTCATTGATTGGTTGGTTGGTTGATTGGTTGGTTAGTTGGCTAGTTGATTGGTTGGTTGGTTGATTGGTTGGTTGGTTGGCTGGTTGGTTGGTTGGTTGGTTGGTTGGTTGATTGGTTGGTTGGTTGGCTGGTTGGTTGGTTAGTTGGTTGGCTGGTTAGCCGATTGGTTGCTCCGAAATCTCCTGTTTTTGGTCACATTATTTTCGTCCTGCAATTTTTGATGTTTCCCCTGTCTGGAAAAGAAATCATGAAGTAAATTTCGATCAACACAGTGTCAGGGTCGTGACCGAAGATGAAGAACAATGCAAGAAATCGTCCAGGGGCGTGATAAAATCGTTGGTTTTCTGGACTAATCTTGTGGTTTCTGCGAGTCTAATTCGTCCGCGCCCACACGGACTCCGTAATTTCAGTGATGTATATTATGCAGATGAATGAAAACGAGTCCCATAGCGGTCACTTCCGGCGAAGCACATGTCGAGAAATCGATATCTCGGAACTAGCTGATATCACTTCGCCGGGTCAAAGTAGGTGAGTGCCGGAATGATGGGTTCCAATCTGATGACCTGAAATAACAGACGCATAAATCAAGCACGGGTTCCAGGGATAAATAACAGTCGTATTTTTGGGGATCACGCAAAGAAGAGTGGACAGAATCATTATCTGGCTAGTAAAGAACAAAACAACACACATACGCACGCATGCACGCATATACACGCACACACAACATCAAAATTCAACAATGTCATTGACATGTCCTTAATTGATGAATACTCGAAATTTAATTTTTTAAAAAAAGTTTATCTCTTCCCAATTGCTTAGTATCAAAGCTGTTATCGAAATGCAAAGTGTTAAAGGTCCCCACTTTAATGCATAAACGAGTTATTACCTTTGTCCCAGTATAAGCTTAGTGCATCCATGACCTATTTTTCAAGCTGCAAAGTAACAAGAATTACTTTTCTACTCAAATAAGATATAAATCTTGCCCATTACTAATGTGCAAAAGTTACTCCTTACTGGTGATGTATTATGACATTAAAGGCCAAGAGGTAACCTTTGCACACATTTACAAATACACATACACAAACACATAGACATACATAGGTCGATATATTATTATACTGCAGAATCTTTTTGCCCTTTAAATAAAATGAAATACTCATTAAAATCTGGTTGGAAAATTTAACAACTTTGAATCTAAATAGTTATTTCTCACTCTTATTTGATCTCTTACTTCTAAATCCCAGAGCCTAACATCGGGTTTGTAGGTTTTAACCGCCGTAAATAAATTAATTGAAATCCCTAATATTAGCCTGAAAGTCTTGACATACCTCACTTCGCCAATCTGCCCTTGGAGTTAAGACATTACATTTTAAACACAAAAGATGATCAAAGCCAACATCCATACTCTATTGCATGCCGTCAAGCAATATTTTCATTAGCATCATGGAATTCATCGTTTTTTATGTTCACCGCCATTGTTATCTTTATCAGATGGAATAACTTCAAAAGGCGCATGTCTTTCCAAGATTAAATCTTTGCTTTGTGGACGGCAAATCAGAATCTGACGAATTTGAGGAATAACAGCTCAAGTGGATGCTATTGCAGATTGGTGCAAAATCTAAACTTTACCTCAAGTTATTTGGCAGAGGGATATCGGTGTTTGTCGGATTTCAACTTTTAAGCTCAGTCCTCTTTTCTTTTCCTCTAAGATTGCTTTCCCTCTGTCTGACGTGTACTTTTCTTCCTTTCTGTCTCTCTTCTCTCTACCTGACTGGATACTTATCCGCAAAGCTGTTAACTATAGTCTACTTTTCTATAAACTATACACCGACCTATCTTCTTCCCCATCTGTCAGTCTATCTTTCTAAAGTCCTCTCTTTCTTTCTTCCTTTCTATTACCTACCTTCCTACCTACCTACCTACCTACCTACCTACCTACCTACCTACCTACCTACCTACCTACCTACCTACCT
>JBCEWB010097902.1:0-12231 GCA_039654565.1 Peronia peronii
AGGAGTCTCTATAGTCAAAACAAACACCCTGAAGTTTAAGCAGTGGCGCCGGCGATGCAGATTGACAAGCTGGCAAGACGCACCGCAGGGCGTTGCAGCCCTTAGGCTGGGTCGCAGTTCTAGAGTTAATTAGCTCTCTAGAGCTAGTGCTAGAAGAGCATCGACCAACTACTTAGTACCAAAATTTACTTCCTGTTTCTGAAAATGAGTCAGCCTGATCTTTCATCATGCCTGATTTTTATCAGCATTGTTCTTTGATTTTTTTCGATGTTGGGATTTGACTGCTAGGACGATTTTTTTTTTTTTTCAGCATTGGTATGACAGGGTGGGTTTGCAGTGGGTCATCAAACAAAAAGTGCATTATGGGAAAGTGGTATGGAATAGGCTGGAATCATCATATCATGTGTTTCGTGCATGCATTACATATGGCAGTGGAGGATAATGGCATTTGAAATACCTTTCAGATTTTTGCTAATTCACAATACATGTTACTGGTTAATGGTTCACAGCCCATGTTCCAACCAGCTTTTCTGTATGGTTAGAACTTGTGAAAATTTGCATATTCTTTGCAAGTATACTTTATGACCTAGCTTTTCTACACACTGTACATATGTCAGGTACTATAAAGCTGCAATTTCAAAAGTAGGTGTTGTGGTGTCATATGGATAGGCAGAGACCTGGGCAGACTCATTTACATGTATTTGTTTTTTCTTTCTTATTGTAATCTAGATCTCATTTGATAAGATGATCTAAGCAGTTTGACATTTCTGCCTGATTTTAAATTACAAAATAAATAAAGAAGCTTGCAGCTCATGGTTACTATTAGATTAATTGTAACATAATAATTTATATTGACTCCTGAATTATTGTAACATTTCCATCTTGGCAATTGTAACCAATGATTTTACAGTGTGAAAATGGGGACAATTTTGAAAATTTATAAGTTCGTTTATGTACAGTTATCATTTTGCATCATCTTTTGAGAATTACTTGGAAATGTGTAATTTATCACAATGCAGAACTACACCCCTTTGGCCTTTTGTAAAATGGCTTATTCCCTGTGTCCTATCTAGTCATCATAATGTCAGAATTGAGAGTTCATAGTAGGATGTGAAAGCTCAGTTGGCTGAAGAAGCATAGATCAGTCATTGTAAATCTTTCTTGCGTAAATAATACTGTATGCTGCAAAGCTAAATAGATACACTCAATACATTGAATTGTTTGAAATGGACAGTTCTGTACATTTATGACAGATGAGAACTAGAATGTTTTGCATTTCCATCGGACAGAAAAATTTCAACTTTATTTGACCGAGTTTCCACAGATTACCACATTGTTTTGTGCAATTCTTGCCTTGTAACTTGTATATACATGTAATTGCATGCCAGTAATGTGTTTCGTTTGTTATTGTTGTTTACTGTGGGATAGTTGGCAGCCAGATGGGTGATTGAAATCTGTGAAACCCATGGTGAATGGAATGAGTTATGGAAGTAGTACAGAGGAGTTTCATTAAACAGCTGTTTCAATTGTATCTACTTATTTTGTGTGAGTATACATGTTTCGGAATGTATGTAGTATATTTTGTTTGAGAATGAAGTCTGAATAACTGCAACTGATATTTTTTGAAAGAGCAATTGAAGACTAGGCAATGGACCTTAATTACTGTCAAACTGAATCGACTCAAAATTTTGAAAAGCAAGCCACCTAGCTTTACTTAAAATGTTAAATAACATGGTGCACTTGAAATCATATTATGACTGTTTCACTGCTCAGTCATTCATTACAGACACCTCATGGACAAATTTTGACGGCTCTTGGCTAAGAATTCAAGGGAGGAAAAAAAAAAAAAGAGTTATTGTTATAATAATGAATGGTAATATTTAGAGTGAAGTATCTTGCTTTTGAAAATTTGCGAACTACTTATATACTAGTTTTGCTCCAGCATTTGTAAACTGCACAAAAAAGAAACATTCATTTCCCTTCCCAAGTACTACATATGAAAATTTAATTTCTCTCAGCACAGTAGTACCTGTATGTGCCATCCATAGTTTGCTTAGTTTCACTTATAGGATCTTTGACAAACTTTATTTATTTCAAATGTAACTATATTATGTAATATGTAGTCTATGTGACAATGCTTGTGTACTGAACATCAAAGCTTATGCTAAACCACGTCCCTTTTCGCTGCCATCTGCTGACACTATGACTGTTAAACTCACACATTTACTTGGCATTTGAATAAGAAGATAGGGGTAACTTGTAATCTGTGAAATTATTTTGTTCTCATGAGCTGAAAGCGAAATAAAAAAAGGCAAATGTCCACAAAAACTGAAAAAAATACCACATCCAGATAAACAAAGATTCGAAAATTATTTTCTGATGAGAAGAAGTTTTATGACAATATAAACACACAACTGGTTTAAACAAACAATATACATCCATTGCAAATACTGTGTTCTAGTGAAATTTCATGCCTGGAGTGGAGTCAGTATTATGCCTTTCCTCTTTCAACTGCGCTTCTTCCAACATGTCATTTAGAAGAATCACTCCTGAGAATCATAAGTAGCTTAGCTGGGTTTTGGATAAGAATTCTGTGTTCATCTCAGCTCAATTCAGAATTGAAATACAGTAGTCATTTCCGTTGCTCCAGAATAAGAAGGAAAATATATGATACAATGTGCCTCTCCTGCCGGTTAAAGTCTCATCACCTGCTATGCAGAATCAACTGTTAGAATACTTGAGCTTAGGCTTAAGGATACAATGATATGTAGGCCTATGTAATAAAGGTCACAATTAGGATAATACATATGTCATTATTAACAGTAATCTGTAAAATATGAAAAAAAGTGAAATATGAAGCTGGAAAGATTTAAAACATTGGTTTATATGAGCCAGTGTAAGCGAATTGAACCAGAGAAAGTTTATACTGCTACTGTATCAAATTCCATACTTGGGTTTCTGAAGCTACAGACCAAGCACACAAGTTCCTTTCTTCATTCAACATCTGAAAATTTTTAAGCACTGAAAAAACTGTTTCACATGTTTAAATTTAACAAAAGACAGGACCTTAAGGAACCCGGCCAACAAAATATTAGGATGATTTTGACAGCACATTGTATGCTGAAAGCGTACAAATATTTCATATGAAAATGGAAACAGGCTTAATACTTGTGTGACAAATATCATACATGTACTACATCAAAATAAGGAAACAAACATTAGTACCATGCAATATCAATATTCTTGAGTTGGACCAAATCTCAGACACTTGTCTACATCCATATGTAATCATATATCACATTCACTAGTCATATCATGCTATTTAATTTCCTAATCTCTCAGCAAGTTACCTCCTTCACAGTGAATTTCTTTCATGGTGCATTCTGTTCCCTTTCATATTTAAAACATAATCAACAGTTATCATCAGAATAAAAAAAAAACAAAATACACTCGAGCAAGAGCACAGCTAGCATATATTGGCTAAAATGTCTAAAAAAAAAAAATCCACAGCAGATATAGCAAGAAAACAAGATCAACATCAGTTCAAAGATAGAAGCAGATAAAACAGCAGAAAATTTTTTTAAAAAAATCACTCCTCTGTGAAAAGATCCAAGTTATGATTATAAGGTGAAAGATCTGCAAAGGCTTTCAGTTACACCAATAGTTATGCTTCTCATGGTTTACACATCAAAAGTGAATGTTATTAACACATAGATGTAGTATTTTACAATCACCATACACAATTACACAAATACTGGGTTTTCAACCGCGAGTCTGTAAAAACTGTTTATATATATTTTAGTAGCAATCACTCTTGAGAAGCTGCTTCTTATGTATTCATTTGATATTTTCACAATCAACTACATTTTGTTTAAAACCACACAGCAGTCTTCCTCAGTTCTTCATCAAATCCAAATATTATACATGTAGTTTCTGGGTCGTAGACACAACAACCATTTATTGCATTTCTGTGATGTACTTCAATTATTACCACTAAAGACGCATGCTGTTATGGCACTTTGATCAAAATATATGATCAATATGAACGACCAAAAAAAAAAAAAAAAAAATCAGTGCTCTCTATAAAATAAAATGGGATTATGGGATTTAAAAAGAAATATAAGACATCACAAAAGGTAATCGTAATAAAAATAAAATATACAAAGGGATTGTGTTTGTCAAACAAAACTAAAGTCTGAAAATCATGCCCAGAGCTGCCAACCTTCAACAACATAAATCAGTAGTTTTATCAGTAGTCTAGCTCAATTTTCAGATGTCATTCGTTCGACCCGAAACAGCACTGTAATACAGAAAAATGCTTTTGACAATACGGTTGGGCAGCCTGGATGCTGACATTTAAAATTTTATTTAAAATATCATTATTATTAATGTAAATAATGTACCTGGCTACCCAATAATTTGTACTCTATGCAAAACAAGCAATAACATTCAGTTTTTAAAAATGCTGAGCAGCAGCTCTTTAATTCTTTCAGCTGGTGCTTTTGTTGAATTCTTTCATCTGATATGCACAGACAAATTATGATTCGGAACAATTTGCTCAGGAGATGCCTCGATAATTGCCTAGATCTAGGCATCAAAAGCTCAAACAAGCACTGTATTTTATTCATACGTCTCCACTACTGAGTGAGTCTTTTCTCAGATCATGGCCATATCATTTGTTTTTGCCTCATGATTAATAAAGCTTATTTTCAGTCGATATCTTACATGCGATCACTCCACTGAATATTGTTGGGTTTCAGGAACTGAGCACAAGGACCTTCGTGTTCTAAAATCTTAAAGCGCTGAACGATAGCCAAATCTGTCTTCGCCACGAGCATGAACAGATTATTGTACTTCTGTTTTCGTTTTGTCATATGTGACGCAACACATTTTAGAACAAAAAAAGAAAAAAGATCGGCTAGCTGACCAGTCAAAAATAACAAGAAGGTGACGACCAGAAAGTCGGATTTCCGACTAAAGTTGGAAGTTTGACATCTCTGATGCAAAATCTCATTAAAAAATTCACTATCCCAAGCATGGGCTGATTACCATGGAATGAAAACCAAAGGAAAGTGGGATTCCCTTAATTTCCATTTTTAAGTGTCACATTTGACTGTAACTGCTTGTGACGTATACAAAAACATAAATTAGTCGAGATGTTGATTTTTTTTTCTTTATATGTTTGTGGTCATGTCAAATCTAAAAGCAACCAACCATTGAAATATGATCTTTGTTAATTCAACATCATTCCTGATGTGGAGGTCATCCTCTTTGGGGTGGGGGGCCCCGTGGGCCTCAATTAAAAATAGACTAAAATATTTCTCTTACATGACCCTGCTGGCGCTCCATACTTACCGGATTACCCAGTGATTTTTGATGAAGTGGTATAAAAAAAAACAAAAAAAACCCGACACATTAGGCTTACTCCACATCACAGTGACGATCCCTCAGAGATCACTTTAAGGTCACGATCTGTCAATCAATGGGTAACTCAGCATACTTATACTGTTTCGAAACAGTGAAAGATAATGTTAAATTTTAAACGTTATACATTACGTAACAGGTTTCGAAGTTTACACTAAATCATTTCTTTAGTTTAATGAATCATCAATAACACGGTATGCTATTTCACTATTTTGTACACAATTTAAAAACAGACAACACTGCCTCAAACTGAACACTTCGAGGACTGCCCATAAGATGTGAACTATTCAAAAGTAAGGAAACACGTGTGCTCAAATTGTATAAAAGCAAGAGAACACTCTGAATGCACATTGCCCTCGCTATGAAATATCAATTATTTTTTGCACAGATTTAAGGGTTTGTGTGAAAACAATACGGAACTGGGGAACAGATATATTCTGTCAGAAGTAAGACAGTGATCGGGTGTCTGCAAGTATTGAGGTTATTGCTTGAGTATTGACAGCATTTTCTCAGAGTCATGGACAAGAATAAACGGAGTGAGGAAACTCTGCTGAGGCTAGAAAGTGATATCAGTGTTCTTTGCACAAAACAGCCAGTATGGCAAATCAAAATCATGTTACGCTGCAAAAACTGAAACGTTTTGCATGTTAGTGTTACATGTGCCTTGTTCAAACACTGCTGGATTTTATTCAGGCTAAAAGAAAAGGGAACTAGAATCTTCACCTTTGTTTCTTTCAAGAAGATGCTGAAACCTTCTGATATTTCACGTCTGTACTGTATTTTGAGAAAAATGGAAGTTACTGTTGAATTTGGACTATATATAAATCAATTAAATTACGACTAAAATAAATTGATATTAATCACAATTTTCATAGGTCATACATCTATGTTTATTTTATGATAAAAAATATATGATATACATTTAGTGTTTTAACTTTTTCAGGCATTTAGATATTTTACATGTTTTGACCCCCTTTGCTCATTGCCCCCGTGAGCGACCCCCAACCCCTAAGGAAGGTGACCTCCACTTGAAATATGATCAAGAGTTGATATACAATCAGTGACTGTATACAATCAGTGTATTGCTTTTAGATTTGATTGTATCACGAAGTACATAAAATGAAGCCTTCTGATATTTCACATCTGTACTTGATTTTGAGAAAAATAGTGATTACTGTGGATTTGGACTATATACATCAGTTAAATTACGACTAAAATAAATTGATATTAATTACAATTTTCATAGGTCATACATCTATGTTTATTTTATGATAAAGCATTTAGCGTTTTAATATTTTGAGGCATTTAGTTATTTTACATTTTTGACTCCCTTGTGCATTCTTTTGCCCCCATGAGTGACCCTCAATCCCTAAGAAAGGTGACCTCCACTTGAAATGTGATCAAGAGCCGATGTACTATCACATAAAATCCATGATTGCTTTTAGATTTGATCATATCACAAAGTACATAAAATATAAAATGAAGCTTTCTGACATTTCATGTTTGTACTGAATTTTGAGAAAAATGGTGATTACTGTTGGATTTGGACTATATAAATCAATTAAATTACGATTAAAATAAACTGATATTAATTACAATGTTAATAGTTCATATATCTATGTTTGTTATATGATAAAGCATTTAGTGTTTTAACTTTTCGAGGCTTCTAACTATTATACATGTTTTGACCCCCTTGTGCATCCATTGACCCTGTGAGTGACCCCCACCCCTAAGAAAGATAACCTCCAATTGAAATATGATCAAGAGTTGATGTACTATCGTATAAAACCAGTGGTTGCTTTTAGATTTGACTGTATCATGAATTCCCTAAAATGAAGCCTTTTAGTAGCTCCGTAGCAGAGTTGAAATTTCCTCAGAAACTACGGAAGATCCGCCTCAGTTGGCAACCCTGGATGCCTATCGCGCAAAAAAAAAAAAAGAAATGAAGTTTAAACGGAAGTCTCAAAACGGCTGTCAGACTGTTTGAAATAAATGAGTATTTCATTCATTTAAATGTTCACAAAGGAAAGAGATTAGTTCAGAGTTATTTTCTAAACAAATACAAGACTGAGATTGAGATTCATAGACATTTTTCTGTTTACTTTCAAATCTGTTTAATAAAAATTTGTTTGTGCCTCTTTCAGGTTGAACATGCTCCTACAATGATGTGAAATGACAGCTTATACATGTATTTAAGTGACGGATAAAATGAATGGCAATCAGAACACAGTTTGATATATTCAGAGTCACATAACAGTCTCTGTTAATTGTCATCACTACTGTAATCATTCTCAAGATATGCGTCCTTCTTCTTGCTCTTTGCAGATTTTGCTTTGCCAGCCTCTCTGTACTTGTCCTGTGAAGAATCCATTATTCATTGGTCAATAATTATCATCCAAAACCTTGATAGCAAAACAGTTCACAAGTGAGTGCAAATAACTTGAACACACAATAGAGTTCAGCAAAATGTTGGAAAATTCCATCGACTCACGAAAGTTTGTCACACTTCTTGGCATGACCCTGTTACGGTGGGTAGGAAATTTATGATGAAAACCCTTCTCTATGAATGACAGACTCATAGCCAATTGAACCTAGATAATTTCCAAACAATAATAGTAGTGGGTAGTGTTAATAATTACTTCCGGGCTAAAATAAGAACCTTCGGCTCAGACCAGAAATGAGGCAAAATCTTGTAAACAATAGCGCTTCGCCTTCATTGTCTTTGTGTTGATGTACTTGATTGCCGGTAAGTTTCAGTATTTTATGAAATTATTGTATTCCATCATGACCATGGACTTCAAGATCAAATCTTGTTTAAGAGCTACAAGATTATTTATGAGCTAGACATAAATGGTTTTAACTCACTGACGATGTTTCCCGCAACATATGCAGGATGGTCGGGTGGTCAATTGAGACATTTCCCGCACCCTATGCAAGATTGACTTTATAATTTTTTCACATTGACTCATTTTCCGCAAATACCCCGGGAACCGTCTCTTACCATAGAGTCACCATTTGTTTCATTTCATACCGAGTTTGGCGGAAATTGGTCTCTAACTTTTTGAGTTTTTGAAGAACAAGGAAAGTCACTTCAAAGTGAAAATAGGGAAGGAAAACAGTAGTTGATCTAATAAACACAATGGCGAGCAGGGAAAGGCAGGGAAGGTGGAAAGTTTTTAAATTATTCAATAACTCTTTTAGTTCTGAGACCGAAAATAAATGAACTTGTAGATCTAGATCTAGCAGGCGAGATTCTACGATACATGTGGGCAAACAATTCCTAAGTCTAGATCTAGATCTCGTAATCCTGGGCATAGTACTAAGAAGGGTAAAGGCAAAGCACCAGTATCTTCCTTGTCTGTATCTAGTGCTTCTACATCTAGAGAAACTTTTTTTCTAAACAGTAGGAAGAGATGTAGAAACTGTCGCTGTCTGACTACTGGACAACTTAGTTAGATCTGGATCTACATTTTCCAGTATTTCCCCAAATTCTCGGGAAACACAAAATTGGACTCATTTTTTAAAAAAATCGTTAAAAAATAACTATGTGACATAATCCATTTCTGTTTTCTGTATCAGACTGTGTTGATTTAGTAGTCCTGTCATATGTGTTAAAATGGTTGATGTGGAGCTATGAAAAGTGTGGCTATTAATTTTTGAAACTCCTTTGAAAAAGTCAAAAGCCAGTCTTCGGTGTATCCAAACTCGAAACAAGCTCAGTCTTCAGTGAGTTAAGGCGATCTGCTGCTGAAAATCCTAAAATTGTCAAATCAATAAAAACTTCCATTCTAAAGGTGCACAAACAATAACAACATATTAAGAACTGAGATTCTGTAAAGTTTTATTGCTCTCCATACATGGTTGCCATGGTAACATCATAAACAGCCGCCAAATTGAACGATTTATAGAAAAATTTAAAATCCTAAAACTTTGTGCTTTTTTAAGTTACTGCTTTCAAATTTTGAGGATAAAGACTCTGAACATCACTCTAATAATTTTTCATGTCTTGTGACCAGGGCAAATGAGTCGCGCCGGGCGATAAAGATCCATGGCCATTTTCGATTGTTTTTAACTACTTTTTGACTAAGATACTAAAATTTATTTTGTTTTCACAAAATGACAATTTAACCTTTTTTTAACCTGAAAAAAGAAAAATTTTGGTATCACAGTCAGAAAATAGTAAAAAACGGTAAAAAAAACAACTGTAACTCGAAATCACTTGGCGCGACTTCCAACTCATTTGCTCTGGGCGGAAGACATATCTATTTCAGTTAACAAGATATGGATCCGGCATTCTGAAATAATGTGGCCTGTGAAAAAAACTAAATTTTTCAAAATTCAAATCAGTTTTATTTCAAAGATACACTTTTTAATGAAAAACTGGTGCTATTTCATTGTACAATAAATATTGACAGATATCTCCTGCAAATCTGCAGCAATTTCGACATGAAATAAAAAAAGTTACAGGCATTTGATTAGTAAAAAAATGTGAAACTGAGAAAACGAGCAGAATAGATGAAAATTAGTAAAAACTGCAACAGAAATCACATCTTGACCTCTAAAACACTCCTGCACTATGAGCAGGCCCTCTCTCCATTTTCTCTTGTTCCTCCTGCTTCTTTCTTTTTTGCTGCTGTGATAATATTCCTCCTTTTTGACTGTTTATCTGCCTGTATTCTGACACAAATTTACATAGTTCCTCTATCTGAATTTGAATATTGTCTTCACAAATCACAGCTTGTTCATTGCCAGTGTCTAAATCACATTGCCTAAGGTGGTTCAGCTGATTCTCCGAGGTTCTTTCTTGAACAAGTTGGGAACAATATGCACGGCTGTTCCGTAGCGGCGCACTTAGTTGGCTGGCCGACTTGACCCCGGGCTGGAGGTCACGCACCGGTCACACTACCTGCTTGTACTGGGCCTATCTTGTGGGCTGCCCGTCGCCTTATTTCATAAGCATACACATGAAATAAGGCCCGTTTTTAGTTCAGTGATCAAAAACAGTGCGGCTACAACCCAATGACCAGATAGAGACAAAGACGCACTTTACGACAGTACTAGTTTTATTTACCTGAATAAATTATGAAGTGTTATATCAACAGCACCAAAACGACTCAAACTGAGCTCGGCGCCGAAGCTCAAATGACAGGAAATTGTTATTGAAAAAAATTCATGTAAAATTATCTGAACATAGGAATTTAACAATATTCATATGCTCTCAAATCTTTATGATCGTTTTTTCCCCATTAAATTTGAAGTTAAGTTCTATTGATGAGTGTAATATTGAACTCTCAAGGTCCCTACATCAAACATGTGATATATATGAATATGTATAAAAATCATATAAAATTATTTGAACGATGAGTTTCAGCAATTTACATATGTATCTCACAGTCAGACTCTAAACTTATAGTCATAGGGAATTTCTATTCATTTGGTTTCATAATAAATAAAATCGGAATTTTAATACATTGGTAGTTTTGATTTCCATTTAGATTATAAGGTCAGCATTTCTATAAGTGTGTAAACATGAGCTAACACAAGAGCAACATTCACAGAAGGCTGTTCTATTATTTTATCTCCGAAATTGCAAAATATTTATACTTCACACACTATACAAATACAAAGTTACATAATATATAGATGGCATGTTTACATATACATTTATATGGTGAAGAGAAAATTCCCTTGTCATTTGATACGGGAATGAGCTCTCAGGAAGACATATGAAGACTACAGGGGAAAAATGACGGTAGTCACGAAACACTAGTTTAATGTAAAATGAATTTTAAGATTTGAAAGTGTATGATTCTTGTTTAAGAAATATATCCTTATGTTTTTTATGTATTATAGTCGTCTTTCGATAGAGGCAGACAAAAGGCGGGAAACTTCAGTAGGAGGGCTACTGGTAGGGCAGATGACCACGAAAACTGTATTTTGTGACTACTGTCATTTTTCCCCTGTGGTCTTCATATAGTACTTGTGTTACCCCTTCCTCCTCCTTTTCACCCTAGGGATAAGAGTTTTTAGTTCTGAGGCATCTGTAGCCGATGGGTTTCCATTATGGTTTTCAGCTGCTTCCTAACAAGCCCAGACCAAAACCCCAGGTTTGAATGAATGGCAGGTAATGGCGCTCCAGCATGTGCATTTTAGATATTGTCGGGGAAAATTTTTCTGTATAAGTTCAACTATGCGCTGATATCTGAGCTACTGGCAATATGTTCAGATGGATGTATTTTGTGTGAGTGTTAGATGCAATTATGCATTTTGATATAACTGTGATTTGAGTGCATCAAACTTTTCCTATCATAACGCATTGTCCTATCATAATGTGTCAGCTCTCCTGTGTGACTATAAGGTGTCTAGTGAGACTGGTGTACAATGTATCTGTCATATACCTGTGACAGTGGCTGCCGATAAAAGATTTATTATGGTATGCCTGTGAGACAATGCCGTGCTCCTCTAGAATTGTTTCTAGACTATGAATGACAGGACCCATACCTCCAGCAAGATGGGTGATTTCAAAATTAAGAATTTCATCCTCATGTTCTTCCAGTTGCTTGTGGTATATTTCTACTTGTGACTGTTTCTGAAAACACGAGACAGCCCTCTAAATACCTAAGTTTTTCTTCTATTTCCCACTTACATGCCAGTCATCCCACATACCCATTAAACCCAGATAAAATCTGGCTGTATTGTTGGCTTTATTCAGAGAAGGTCTGAGCCAACTATAAGTCAAGCTGATGGGTTTCTGCTTGAAGTAAATTATGGTGCTTGAGGGTAATACTTAGCAAGATGTGGAGATAT
>JBCEWB010097913.1:0-12231 GCA_039654565.1 Peronia peronii
GTGCCGCTGTCCGGGCAAAATTTCCAAATTCCAAATTTCTACCCACAAAATTTCTCAGCGAAAATTGGCAACTTCTACAAAGCCGAGATAATCCTACTTTCTTAGGATTGAAAGGCCTAAGAAAAACAAATAGGAATTGGAGATTATTATTATTTAATTCGTTTAATGGTTTATTATACCTCTGGGTGGCTTTTCACCAGATGTTTCTGAAAAACAACAAACAACAACAACGAAAACAGGGGATAAAACGGGATATCCTCGACTTGTAATTAGATTTATGACCTAAACATTAACCTGTGCATGTTTATTATTGTTACCAATGCGACATTTCGGTATCAAACTAGATTTAGCTCGATGATATCGCCTTTCGCCTGCCACTCCATTCTCGCTCTTCATTTCTCATCGTCGCTTTGAAAATAGCCGACCGCCTGATTGTAGGCAACGTGTTTAAAAGTTAAAGGAATTTTTGAGCTGTTTTGAGGAACATGTATCATCAAAATACGTCTTTTCCAAGCACAAGACAAAGACTATTGAAAGAGTTAAGTTTTAAATCCCTCCCCCATAAGCGCAAACGCATCGAAAACGCTGTTATTTCGGTCAGTGAAAAAAGTTCAGACAATCTTGTAAGGGGCCACTTTTTACAGGTCTAAAAGTAAAGAAAAGCAGAGGCAGAATGGTGTTATTATAAAAAAAACTGTTAATGAGTTAAGTTTAGTCTTGAAAAGGCCTGTTGAGTAAGTTTTAGCCCTGAAAAGGGCTACAAATAAAATTTTATTTGTTTAGAGTTGGGTATCTCGGGGCTTTTTATTTCATTTTGTTTGTTTCCCTCCATCTCCCCCGCTACTACTTTTGCGTACGTTTGTTCTCCTTTCTAATTTTCTTTTGATGGATTCGATAGACTCACCAGTGGAGTCTTTCCCTTGTTTTTGCTGGTGCTTCTCCACACTGGGGTCCATCGTTCCCTATCTCCCGTCATTTTCTCCTCCCCCTTTCTTTCGTCTCACCCCCCCCCCCCCTTACTGGGCCTCTTTCTCCGCCATCCCACGTGTTTACACGCGTCTTTGTTTCTTTGTTTTACATGTCCCCCGGTCTTCCTGCGCCCTGTCTTTCTCTTCCCAACTGACTACTGGGCCTCTCTTTCTCCGCCCTCCCTCGTGGTTTACCTGCGCCCCCCGTGTGCGGTGTAGGGCACACTGTAAATTCATTGCATAATCTCTCTCGACTTGTCGGGTAAATAGACTCGGCCTTATTTTTAGCATTTAGTACTAGTCTACATAGTGTCAGTCATTTCTGTAATATACACTACATATATGTGCTATGTTCACTGAGTTTGATAATTTCCATTGTCTACAATAGAAGATATCTGGCATGGCGATCATTTAGTAACACCTTTGTTAGGCACATTCGGCACAAGTGATTCCTCTAACAAGAAATTTAGATGACACATGCACGGATGTTGTTATTGCCCTGTTTCAACACAATGTTTGTTCGCCACTTTAGGTTTAAGTGATTAGTGATATTTTTCTCAAGTTATTCTGCTACTTTCTTATCACCCCAATGGGAGATCGTTGTGAGGTACTGAACAAGCAGTATAAAGAGGAAAAACAAATCACTCTATTTCATGTCATTCGAAAGACCGATCACCAAATATTTGATAAATTATAACAAAAATAAGAATTTTCTTTATACTTGTATCATAATTTGTTTGGAATTTTTCATGATGTATCTTTGTGCAAACTGCACAGAAGTGATTTTTTTCCTTTTTCTATCCTTGTTCGACACTCCTTGTGTCTGGCCAAGGGAAGTAATAGGGCTGGTCTAAACGATCTCTCATTCTTGAGCACAAAATATAATACACAACAGAGAACGGATAAAAGATAACAGAAATAAAATCATTTTATTTTCATCTATATATAGTTCATTTTATTCATACTCTAGTAAATAAAATTGTTAATAATGTTAAAAGACACACGAAAACATAAACATGTAACTGAAAACTGAAACCATGAACAAGTTCGTTCTTACTCCTCTCACCAACCACCAGGGCATTTGGGGAAAAAAAAAGGTGTATAATTTATAATATCTCACGAGAACTAGTGTCCAGACAATATGTACATGTACATGTATGTACGGTACAGCATACAATTCTCTCTTTTCAGCCCTATCGAGCAGGTGTCTAGGCCAGCTAAATATTCAGTCAATGATAGCACATATACAGTATATGGTATAAATGTATTTATTTCCTGGTTAGAGAAAGAATGCAGCATCTATGTTCCACAGACCAGGTCACTTTTACAGGATTCAATCTCCCGAATAAAATTGCAACAAAATTATCCTTTGACTCCTTTTTTTTTTTTTTTTTTATAACTGAATGTCAGAAATTATAATGAGACATATACAACAGTGTTGTCATTTAAATTTTGTAGTGAAATGATTTTTTCATGGCAAACTTGAAACACTGCACTCTTGTTGTTAATGTTAGAATCAGAGTTACTGTCATTAAATCCAGTCACTGACATCTTATTTTCACTGTTATTCAAGAGGAACATGGAACATACTAGGGAATATGCCTGTCCATGTTGATGTATATATATATCTCAAGAGCTGTATGATGGACGGTCAATACATGTAGTTGACTACAACAGACAATACTTCAATTCTTGAGTTATTTCAACGCAAGAGAATTCCACTGAATGATTACAGAAACCTGCAAAATGATACAGAGAATTCAGTGTGAACAGCCAACCAAAGTGTGGAAGAATAGGACCTAGATGGTCAATGATATTTGTGAAGAGGAAACATGAGATAAACATAGCGTAGCAGTGATCAAGAAGATGACAAATGATGCTGCATACTGTCTGTTACTGGATTTGGCTAGAAAACAACTGAAATGCTGAGAAGGATTCATCACAAAGAACAAATCATTCTCATATCTTAATGTGCAAACTATTCCTTGTCAGTACAAATAAAAAAGGATTCCTACAAAATTATTTATTCTTTGGATATTTTGAAAGTTGGTTTATTTACTTCATGACTGTTAGTTTGTGTGCACTATGAAACACTGCTGATGATATCCCAGTATTTAATTACAATATGTATCAATCTGTTCTGTAAAGAATGCTGCATTTTGATCTTGATCTAGCCTTTTACTGTCATATAAAAAAAAATTACAGTCATCACTTCACCATACAATCAAATAAAACTGCACACTGTTTTGCCTCTGTTACAAAGCATGGACCATTGGCAAAAAAATAGAAACGTTTATTGAAAAGTTAGCTAATAAATGAAGTTTCATCTTTTTTTCATTACACCCAAATCAGTCTTTGTTTTCATTCCATGTCACTGCAAGATCATAAACTAATTTTCAGCAAAACATATTCAGCTTTTCCAAATAATTTTCTTCAAAGAACAATTTTCAAAGACGACTATTTCAACATACAGAAAAAAATCGTGATAACACTTAAGGGGAGGGGTGGGTCCTGAAATCGAGATTTTGGCTGAAAATATCAAATTTCCGATTATTTTTTTTTCTTCAAGCTAAACCATTTTATTTCCAAGATTTTACCATTTATATGGACAAAACTAGCCTATTTCATGTGTAAACTGAGCTTTTCCTACGAAGGGGGGTGTCTAAAATATCCCTCAAATTCGCTTCTGGCAGTCAATTTCAACTGAAGCTGTGAGGTCTTTACACTAAGTTTGAAAGTATTTTTCAGGAGAAAAAGCCAGGCAAGAGAAGGAGGCTGAAGAGGGAAGTCCAGTCTATCAAGCTGGAATGTTCTGAGGTAAAAGGAACACATTATGTCACAAGGAACTGGTTGAAAAACTTTGTCAAAACTTTAGACGCAATTACATGAATCTCGAAACCTACTTTTTGAGCACACTTTTCCCTAAGGCTTTTTTATTTACCAACAGATTTACTTGAAATTTGGCATAAATCTTCCTGCATCTGTGTAAAATAACAAGTATCAGATTTGCAATATTTTGTTTACTTTTTGAGAAATTGTTGTCGAAGTGCTAGAAAAATGAGAAAAAGTATCATCTTACCACGTACAAATTTCAAAAATTTGTAGAAGAAAAACCATGGCAAATTTCGAAAAACTGATATTTAACACTGTTGAGGTTAGGGAATACTATATGTGTGCAAAATTTGAAAAGATTTCATTGAAAAACACCGAAGCCTCAGGCTTTTGAAAATTAGCAATTTTGGGGGCCAGAAATCCAAAATGGCGGCATTTCCATGGCAACCAACCATCCAAATTATTTTTTGACACTTTCCCTCCTCTAATTTGGACATGCTGAATTTAAATATGATGCTTAAAAAAGCCTTAATTGAATACTTTAGAAAATCACTCTCAGGACCCGCCCCTTCCCTTAACTAAACAAATAAATCTAACAGCAAAATCACAGGATGATATCCAAAATTCAAAACAATAAAATTTATATACTCACATACGTACATGTACATGTATGTAGTACAAATTACTGATATCATTCATCATCAATGTGAAGTAGGTCACATTTCTGTTTATTCCATGTATGCCATATTGTTTTCAACATGCATATGTACAGCGTATTAGTCCAATATCAATAGGAACACACATTCAAATCATATTCAGAGGTCCGAGGTGGCTTTGGGGCTGCAAGATGGAACGAAACAAATACATCTAGGAAGATGACAATGGTTAGGTTTAATTTTCCAGTTTGGCTTCACGAGTGATGTCAATCAGTGTAGGCCATGATACACATAAACTGTACTTTTCAGTGAGGTTTAAAAATTTATCAGACATTTCTTAGATACATATACATGTACATGCCGCACTGAGCTGTGGTGCCCAGTGCCTTCCATTTCAAAATGTGATTTCTGGTAGATTCTAAAGTGACATGACTTACTTTAATCTATTTTATCTCAGAACACGTTTGCCCTTTTCTAGACTAGATTAAACATTGAATGACTTAAACAACCATGAAAGTTTATGAAAAACAAGTAAGGGATGGTAATCAAGAATGTAATCAAATTATCATGAATTTTGGTTTAAAAGAAATATGAATTTCGGTCCAAAGAAACTGCACAAATACTTCAGTGTTGTTATGATTATGAGGAGTTGAGCAGAGCAAAAACATGCAGAAAAAAAAAAAGAGAGAGAGAGAGGAGATCCACCCACACATGCTTTGTTGACTCTTCCCATATCTTCGGTAGAATAATAACAAAATATTATAGTTTAAATCAAATCAACTGATTGATTGCAATGGTATATTCATTGGGATTGTTAACCTTGATCAAAAATTTTTGTGACTCTTCCCCAAGACATAGTCAACAAAAGCATGTGCCATCTTCCATGTTTGCTTGACTTCAAATAATCATCCTTTGGTAACCTTATTCAATGATAAAAAAAACAGCAGATAAAATATGAAGATAAGCAACTTCTGTTCCTTATTATTTTTGGAAGGAAATACATCAACCAAAACTGTCCTCTAGGAAAAATTTTTCCACAATAATCAAAATATCTTTAAGGAACTTCTTTGCAGTCTAAGATAAATTAAATGAAGATATCTTAACTTGTCTACTAGCTACAGTGGTCTCTGCCTAAGATCCCGGTCGTTGGGAGACAAAAGAAGCGGGCTCTTAGGCTGATGGGTTCTTAGGCAGATTGAAAAGTCACGCAACCCATGTGACCACAGATTGTCTTCACTACTATGATTAGTTGATCATTACCGCTAGTTAAAGATTTATCTATGTGAATAAGTAGAATCTCCTTCCCTGTGTGTGTGTTATAATTAGATCAAACAATTCTTGATCTTTTTTAGCGTATAATTATATCAATACTGTCCAGCATTTAAATGTTGAGTGAGTTTCACATAACGGTATCATTGTTGAAAACGTGATATTGATATGCTACCCTACGGATAATCCCACGAGTAACTCAAGCGTTTACAGACCGACCGAAGTAGCAAAACAACTGACCAGTCAGGAGGCTAAACTTTCTCCTTATCCACAGAGCCAATCACAAGTGCTGTCCCATGTGTTGTCAAACACAGAAATGCTTACGGATTAGTCCACAATGTGGTCTGATTATGCAGTCGTACGTCAACCAATACTCCCACTCTTCTGCCCCTCCTGTTCTCTCCATCCCTATCCTCATTTTACTGTACATCAAGCACTCTGTGTTTCTCTCAAGTGGACAATATGATGTGAAATTAACAAGTACTCGCATGTCTTGGCCCTACACGGACTCAGGCGGATTCTTTATTTGGGAGCGGGTGCTTAGAGGGCTAAATTATAGAGAAAAAATTCTGTTTCACAGCAAAGGCAGGCTCTTAGGTGGAGGGTTCTTAGGCGAGACCACTGTATTACTGACTCATTTTTGTGGGAGAAAAAATCACCACCAGCTCAGTAAAATCAGTGTTTTTCATGATCATTTGTCGACTTTGCTTTATACTGCATCATACTAAAAAATATTGAAGCGTTCTTTGATCTTTTAGGTGAATCTTATCTATCCATGAAATTTAACGTCAAGGGCATGAGATATTGATTCAAAATAATTACATGTATGTTAATAAAAAATGGTTTGGTTGCTTTTGACTATGACTGATAAACAACCGTAGTCACTTGAATGCACTTTGTATCTTTAGGAAAAAAAGATAGGATCTTCTGCTTTTCATAAATGAAAGTGGAATGATTCCAGTACTTCTCAAATTTCGGTAATTCTCATTTACCCATTAGAGACTATGATTAATTATGACATTTTTTTTTATCTTTCGAGACAAACACTAGCCTCATAATTTGATACGTAACATTTGTATTGCAACTGTGTGATATTCAGGATATTTTATTTGTTTATCACAAGAAGAACAAAAGTTGCATGACAAAATTGTGGAAGTCCTAGGGCGGTCTAAAACTTGGACCACTTTGGCTAAGAAAAGGATGTCAAAATTTTCAAAGTCAGAAAAACTAAATAAAAATTCAATAAAATTTAGAGACTGATTTTCTTCATTTTTTGGTTGTATTACTCTCATGCTGTTGCCGACTTTTTAACTCTACAGTTGATTTTCATATATAGACCAAACAAACAATCAATTTGAGATACCAAGGTCTACCAATAACAACTTATGATGAGAAAGTCCAGACGTTACGTTCTCTTTTATGCCTTTCAACCTCCAGCAGGTGGTTATCTAGGAAAAAGTTCAGAGCTCACACATGCTATTTATTAAGATAGATATCTCCATTATCTGGATTTGGGAATGTGATTCAATAGCTATTTGTGAAATGTGTCCATAACAAGAGAGCTAAGGACAAAATATAATTCTGAAGAAGTTGTATAAACAGAAAGTACTATGGTGAGAAAGTTAAGTCATGCACTGAGGCCTTGCTGCTATTGAGTGAAGTCCTTGCACTGGCTGGACTTGGGGTTTTGACGTTCTTGAATTTGGATCTCATAGCCATGAACAAGGCTTTGTGGAGGGGCTCAGTCGGCACTACATCACTTTTAGATCTGACTGGGGTGCCTCCTGGAGATCTACAAATGACAAATCCATAAGCAAATGGCCCCAAAATAAATGTATATATTCTTACTCCCTCAGTGCTGTATTCAGTGTTGTTTAATATATCTTTTCCACCACCAAAACAAATATTTAACAGAAAGAAAGACATATACGAGACTGTAATCAGACCATGAAAGAAAAAAAAAAATACCTGTATTGTGCTTAAAACATACTTCACTGAAAGAAGTTTTGCCTCAGATTTTTACTTTTTATTATTACCATGAATGGTCACAAACTATAGCACTCTGCATTATGAATATTGGGAAGGCTGGCGGTAGTTATTGCCATAAGCACACTGAGGAAGCCAGCAGTAGGTGTCATATGCATAGGGACATATCTGTATCCATGTGTACAAAAATATTGTGTCCATATTGCTACATAATGTGCCCCCCCCCCTCCCCAGCAAATGGACAATCCTTGCATCCTTGAATGTGCAAGCTGTGTATCTTTACTTATTTGCCTATGTTTCCTCAACATGATACCTACTCACCTTCATACTGTGAATGAGTTTTGAAAGTAAATGCAATATTTCCTACAATTGAAAATTTCATGACCATAGGAAGACAGCAGCAGCAAACATATGAAACTACTATTAGAGAGGAAAAAAACAACACTACATCAAAATCACAAGAAAAAAGCCTGTCTTCAATTCTATATTCACATGGTCCATGAATCAAAAATTTCAAATCAAAATTGTGATTACTCACCTGTTCATTGCTGTGCTTCTCAGCCGTGTGACAGGGTTAGAGGACATGAGTTCTGAATGAATACTGTTGAAGGAACCACAGCTGGAAGTGGAGTCCACTGAGGAATTAGACCTGAGGATGTAACATGCAGCTACATTATCTCTAGTGGGAAAAAAACAGGGAAGAGAATGATTAAAGTTATAAAGAAGAAAAGGATGGGTTGCAGTAGGTTTGGAGTGACGGTTAAATAGGTGTCAAGTGTGATATGTGAAGGCCAGATCTTGCAGTTTAGATGAATATAAGGAAGACACATAATTTCAATCTTCTCTTTTGTGCTTCAGTTCCTTTCAGCCAGAACTAATCCCCTCCCCCCCCACCCTCAAAACACTGACAAATACATCTATGGAGAGGTATTTTGTTTGTTTGAGATGAAAGATGAGGAATAACACAAATGAACAAATCTTGTTCGATTTCTAAGCCAACCACATGCATTTGTCTTTAGCCTATGAGAACAGCTTCTCCATGCACCAGAATTCCCAGCAGATGGTTGCAATAGCATCTTTAATAACAGTTCATCCTTTTTATAACAGATGGCACTATATAACCCATTCTATTGAATTACATGTATATTACTACTGCTAGGTTTCGAGTGGACTTTTGCAGTTTGCATTGTGATAATCTGATTGTTCACAGGGCTAACCTAGTGAAATAACCATGAATATTTTTTTTATCATAATGGACTTAGTGTATAGACAAACCAAAATGCTTCACCCAAGAACAGTGTAAAAATGTTTATGTTGCATGATTCCCTCAGACCTACTCACAATGTACGCTTGTGTGACTTGAGTTTTGGAGGAACCATTGGTGTCAAGAACTGAAATGGCATAGAATATGAAGGTATTATCGCGCAATAAAACTATATCAACACAAAACAGCTTTGCCCTAAAAGTTAAAAAAAAAAGTAAACAAATATTCATGTACATGTATTGGTTTTGTAAGATGTCATTAATATTGCCTGCAAAATTTATTTTTAAAAAAAGTCATTGTATTTGTCAACATATTTCACAACATGTATCAGTCAATATATTTCATTAAAAAATAATTCTAGAAACTCCCAACACAAAATTTCGTTTTCATAATCTTTGTATCAGCTGTGGGGAAATGAAACAATGTTATGTTATTCTGTTAAAAGACATTGGAATTGAGATTGTTTGGCAACCGTACATTCAAACTGAGCGTTGGAAGTACTGGAACTAGATGGTTTGTGACAGGTTTTTTTTTCCAGTAAACATCAAAAGAATACTGAAGGCTTGTGAACACATAGACAAAAAAAATCTGAGGATAAATATTAAAACTCATTTATGATAAGGCACACTCACTGGCCCATCCATAGAAGCAGCTGAGTCTGGGCGAGACACAAATGACAGATTCTGTGCACTAGTAGATCTATTCATGCTGTTCTCACGTGAGGCTAAGGTTTTCCTCGGGCTGGTGCGTGACTGTCTGGGACAGTTTGTGTTATAAGCATTGCATTTAGTCAGGGAATGCCGTGCCTTTTTGGCTGGTGTGTTTGTGATGCTAGTCAAGGCTGACTGTGACAGCGAGGTCTTGGAGACAGTGGATATAAGCATGCTTGGTGGGAGGGGAGGGGGAGGAGGTGGTGGCGGGGGGTGGCCAGTTACTGTGGTTCTGGTTCCAATTGTCGATTGTTTGTCCGTAACGGTTATGTCTGTATCCAAACTTGAATTGCCAAGTACATCACTGTCTAAACTGCCTGCTTTTGGAAGATTCCTCTGGGTTGGGCTTTTGACACCGGGAATGACAGTGGTTACAAGTACAGCTGGGGATTCACTACTGTAATCTGGAACTGGCTGGCTGGAGGATTCACCATTTTTCTGACTGTCTTGCACAGAATTACTTTTGATTTGGCTGCAGTCTTCCGAGGAGCTGGAGGCTTGACTGTCTATGTCACTGTTATTTGTCATCTGGGCTTGTCGTTTGGCTGCAAGTCTGGCTGAATGTCTTGTAGTATTGCCTTTCACTTCTGAAATTACAGAAACAAGAGAAACTTGTCTCTACTTTAAGTCATACAACACAATTGTGCATGAACTTGGAATGAACTATCTAATAAGCTAACATATCTTGTAACAAATTCGTTTTAAAAAGTTAGATATGCTTCAAAGCTTGTAAGACCACAGCTTTTTCAGCATAGACTTCACAAAGAAATAAAAAACATGTACATGGAGCAACAAGTTTAAAAGTAAATAAAATGGTTCAGATGAAGAGAGAACAAATGCTGAAATGGTGCATAAAAGGAGGGATATCAAACAAGCAAATCTATCTTGAGGAAATTCATTATCAGCATCTGAATTCCTCAGTAACAAAATTAGCAGCAAATTCAATAATCAAAGCTGCACAGATACCACTGCAATACTAATTTTTGGGTAAAGTAAAGGGAAAAAAAAAAGAAGAGGGAAAAAAAAAAGAAGCCTTGATTATCTCTGTTTACATCTTGGGTATGAAATGAATACAGAATTTTATTGCTTCAGTTTCTATCCAGCTCAGATGAAGCTCTACCAGTGTATTGAACAAACAACTTGTTCATTCAAACTTTGCTAGCATCCTTGAGTTTATACTCTCGGTTGCAAACTTTACAGTTATGTAGGACCTGCAAACAATGATAAGATACAGATGACAGAGGTTGCCAACAGTGTTCTACTTTACCTTGTGACAGCTGGAACGTTTTGCATATACCTGTCTTCAGTGCATTGGTCTGATGGACACAGTCACTAGTACTGACCAGGCATTGTTGATATTCTTCTCCATGGATCAAACTCATGACTTTACTCTATCAAGGAATACAACATCAGCATTAGAAAATAAATCAAGAGTGAACAGCAGGGATAATGATCATACATCTATATTAATGATAGAATATGACAAGTGCGTTGTAGAAATGTCAACAAGTATTCCTCTTAGTTACAGATATATGGGAATAGTGTATTATTCAGAAATGAGCCAACATAATATTAAAATAACCTTTATTTCTTCATAAAATTACACTATATCCATGTCCTTGTCCAAATGTCAAAGGGGTATTTTGAGATTGGTCACATGACCGAGAAAACATCGCTCATATGTGGCTTTGTTTATATGGTGTGATATCTCTGAATGCTTATCATTCGTCAAGATTTGACTGTCATGCGCAGAACATGTACACAAACCAGCCGGTGAACAAAAATCTTCAATGATGTGACCGATCTCGAAATCCTCATTGCTCATGCCTCTTTACTTATTACTTAATCAATTTGTTTCTACTAGATCAGGTAAAGGCATTTTATTAAGCTTCTTGCTCTGTTCCTAACACTTTCTATGATTTTGCATTATAAAGTTATCTTACAGCTGATTAAAAAAAAATATTCATCATGAAAGTTAATTTCAAGAATGTATATTCTAAATACTATATCAAAATGATTATCCTGTACGTTTGTAGTATTCACATTTAACTTTTATTTATCAATATGTATAAAACTCTTTTTTCCCCATATGTTTTTACAAGACTGAGTGTCATCATTGCCACAAATTTTGAAACATGAAAATCTAAATTAAGTAATATGTGATTATGAAGAGAGCTCATTCATCTAATTAAAAAAAAAAACGCTTTACAGCACAAAATCAAACAACAATACCTTCATAAAAGAAATCACTCCAGATCTTTCCATCTCTTCTTGTTTTCTCTTACGTAATATCCGAGCATAGACATCTGGATTTTTATCCAGATAATTGCAGAGCTCCTGTAATAAAAATATTGACCAAAATGAGAACAACAGTTCTGAGAATACATCATGGCAAAATACGGTGCGCACTTACTACACTTATTTATAATTCTGTTCAAAGTTAAGTAGGCAATTAACCCTACAAGTGTGCCGCACGTATATATCCAACAGGTGAAACGCTCTTTATAGTGCGTATCCCGGATTTATACGGTCTGGCCTTTCCCTGC
>JBCEWB010097924.1:9660-28306 GCA_039654565.1 Peronia peronii
ATATTGTCATGAAAAAAAAATATACGTGATAAAACGTGTCTACAGCTATAATACTGATTACTTTTCGAAAGGAAACTACAATGTGAAAAGATATAATTTATTTATGCGCAAAAATCATTGAATACACATTCGCGCCTCTCTTGCTGAGGGCGTTTGTCCTGGCCTGAGAGAAATTTCTTTCCTTTCTTCCTTCTTTCTTCCTTCCAGTGCTATCTAATTGGCTCTTCAATCGTTTTTAAGTTTTCCCCCAACGAAACGACCCGTTATGTCACTGTAAAGAGGAATTACGAACACGACATTTCTTCCGTCCGTAAAATACGCTCGCTGAATCCTAGTTTAGGCATTCCCATATCGTGACTTACTCTCGGAGGTGCGGCGTGTGTGTGCTTCTGCAGAGATAATCGTTACTCACTAAGAGACCCTGACACGTCTCTGAGGGTCATTACAAAATCCACTTGTTATGGTAAAATTTTTCTTTCTTTTTTCTTTTTTAAAGAAGCGACAGAAGAGGTTAAGATCAAAATATCAGTACTGCGCATATTCTTTTGTATACCATGCCTTCAACCTGCTTTATTATCATTGTTGTTGTTGTTGTTGTTTCTTTGAAATGAAAGTCAAAATTGTATAAAGGCCCGCCACAACATAAGTCGATTCAGTTGTTTTTCTAAATGTTAACTCTATTCTATTCTGCTTTGTCTCTTCATAACATGGCCGACGATAATGTTGCTGTGGTTTTGTTGGTTTGATCTAATTTTTTTTTGTGTGATTAATAAAATTTACGCTGATATTGTCATTGTTATTGTTGTATCATTATTTTTATTGTCACCTTATAGAAATGTCTTTGCTGTCGAATTTTTTTTTTTTTCTTAAAGATAGCTGGTGGCCATCTAACGCCATATGTCATTGCAAGTTAATAACAAATGTGTTTTTAAGTATTTTTTGCATCAGAAATCGAAACAATTTATCACGATGCAAACGTTCACTCTTACTGCAGTCAAATTTCAAACGGTTATTCTCGTGGCAAACAAAATAGTATAAAATTTAATTTGAAAAAGAAAACAGAACAAAGGCCGGAGCATTGTCATAAGACTGGATTAGCATCTCTCACTTCCAGATAATTTGGTTGATAGACTTCTCATCCATGAAATAAAACAAGGCCTTATAATATGTACATTGTGTAACATGTGGCGTGCAGAGTGAGTTCCTCAGACACTCACAGCACTCCGTGTTTTTCACGCTGGGTTAACTTGGAAATAGTTGTTACCATTACTGGAAATAGAGTTTTTTTTTTCTTTTTAACGTTTGAAGTGCTTCTTGTGTTGCTATATAGTTTTTATGTTGTGCCTTTCTAATTTTTTTTTCGCTGTCCCAGTCAAACAGAGGGGTGTGGTGTGGACGGTAATATATATAATAATGATTATTAGTGTTTACATTCACGATCTCTCCCGCTGCGGTTGTTGCTATTACTAGTCACGATTTTAATCATTATATTATCCTGCGTAAGCTATCCTGTTTTCTTTAGCCTTGTACGGCTCGGGAAATACTGTTACATAAAGACCTATTGACTTAAATTTTGAATATCATCATTGAAATATTTCATAACCACTAATGATAGACAGCATCATGTTTGTTTGTTTGTTTGTTTGTTTTTTTCATAATATTTGAAACGCTGAGTTCACACAGAATCAAGCAGCGATCAAGGTCTGAGAAACAAAGCTTTCTAATTAATCTTGTTCTAAAAATCTGTTTCTTTCATTTCATATGTGTACATTTTATATGCATTACTTCAACTTTGTTTTGTTTTGTTTTGTTTTTATAAAGATCTGTACAAGATCTAAGTGGAAAACATTATCTTTTTCACCATTTTTTTTTTTAAAAATAAAATCTTTTCAATCTTGTGAATTTTGCTTGTCGATTTAATGTACGTGATTATCGTTCATTAGGGAATTTCTGAAAAAGTCAAGGCAGATAAAATTCTTATCATTATGAAAAGATAAGAATCTCATTTCTTTTGGATCTGCAACCTAATTTTTCCAAAGACTGAAAACATTTTGAGAGGAACGTTCTTGTATCTATATATAGACATGAACGAGAATGAAAGTTGAAATATAAGAATGAAAACTGAAATGACCTTATGAACAAAAGCAACACAAAGGAATCTGTCACTGCATGTTAACACTGTCCACTGCCGGACTAGACTAGCTCTTTTCAAATAATTAATCTTATCCGGCATCAAAATCAATGAAGAAGGAAAAAAATGGGAAATGGCTGACGCTCCCTGAGACCTTATTATAAATGAAGAAAACAAAACTACTCTTTTAGATCTCTTGAATATCACTGGTTCTCTTGTGTGCTCTGATATTTCTTTGAACACAGGAATGGAAAGAGAATATTATTATCTATTTATTCAGGGCAGGAGGGAAAAGGTGGAGGGGGGAAGGCGTGGACGGAAGGGCAAATGAAAGAGACGCGTCGAATATTTAGCATGTCACACAGTCAAGAATAAGGCATTGATAACTATCATCACATGTTTACCCGCCCGAGCTTTTCGTTCTCGCTTACATAATCATTTCATTCCAATGAAGTATTTGATGATAATTTTCCAGGAAGCTTAACCCTATTTTCGCCATCAAGTCAATGTCTTATCATTCAACAATTCACTTATGCGTATATACTACATATTAAGATGTACTCCAAAACATATCGAGTTCTTATCATTAACAAAATTCATCTTTTCTCCTTGTTGTCATACCAGCTTGCCAGACAGTTCCTTTTTTTTCTTTTTTTTTTTTTAAATTTACGTTCCAAATGTGTGTGTTGTTATTATCACTGTCGTCGTTGTTATTATTGAGTTTCTGTTATTATTACTGTATTGGGCTAAAAGAGGAGGATAGAAGGAAGATGGTTTAAAAATCCAATTTTTCGCGTCATCAATGAACAGAGGGTTTTGTTGGCGTAATACAGACGATATATAGTATGATTATATACAGTAACATCCTCCGGCCACTCGCTACCTTATAATACATGTACTATATATCTGAGCTAATTACTGGCCTGAAAAGAGCCGTGTTGCTGTATCATAGACCATTACCTTATATAACACAGTATATTACGATTATAATAAATCAACATCAATGACAATAATCATAGTAATAACTTTATGACATTGATTTCCTCTTATACTAGCTATATCGATATCAGGTGGCGAAACAGAGCGGTCTGATATTGGCTCGGTATTGATTGTGCTGAGCCTTGCCCAAGGACCTCAAGGTGCGCAGACCGTGACTTTGTGGGAAGTAACATGTTGTTTTACCAGCTGCCGCGGTGGATAGGGTTGCGCTTGACAAGTCTCATAAAGCAGAGCCTTTGCCTATGAACTGATGAGAAGAACTTGGTGTGACGAAATCAGCAGAGGATGCTCATATCCTGCACTACAAAATTTCTGTAAATCTTGTCTAAGATGTTGGAGCAAGCCGTAATGGATACTAGGACGCTCGCGTAATGTGCAAGAAGATTTCAGAGAAGGTTAGCTTAAGTCTTAACTGAGAAGTTGTAGATGCCCACCAATGGATACTGCCAACAAATCGCTAACACTGGATATCCATAGCCTTTTTTATAAGCCCATTTAGTAAGAATAAACATCATTTAGTTTTCAATAAATTTCACCTATTTAGCTGGTGGAGCAGAACGAATCCTATCTGCTGCATTCACCACCCAGATTGTTTTCACTTTCCCCACACAATATCTTCCTTCGGCCAAACATCTGTTAATTAGGAGTTTCTGATTCTACTTCTCATCTTGTTCGGTATCATTTTTCCTTACAATCATAGCACCCCGAGTAACTAGCTGAATTAAATTTATTGAAGTCCTATCTACAGCACAGCACTTGATACTTCTCTCAACGAGGAAGAAATAATCACCACAATTATTACCCAGAGTTCATTAATTTTGAGCTCATATAGAAACAAGACCCAATCCTGTGACATCACAAGTTTCCAAACCTGCCCTCAGCAAGCGTCCTCGATAATGTGTCTATTGATCATATAACAAACGAACTATATATCGTATACTCACTGGTGGGGAAACTGCATTTATAGGCTTTGGACAAAATCAGTTATTATCTCACGACTGGACAACATCATAACAATATGTACTTCTATATGTAACAAATTTACGAGAAGGAGAAAGAGAGAAACAGTTCAGATAGATACAGGGAGAGAGTGAAAAAGCTGCACCTGATTAAAGGCATGAAAACACACACACACATACACACACACACACACAAAGACCGAATTTTATTACTTAAAGGGACAGCAACTATACCTGTTATGGTAATGCTGTTTATTATACTTCGTAAGGTTCTGGCTCAAGGAAGGAAATACTTGGTTGATAATCACTGAAGTCTTGTTTTTGTGCATTTCTCTCCTGCACACACTCGTTCTCTTCCACCATCCCTTCTCTCCCTTTCTCTCTCTCTCTTCTCTCTCTCCTCCCTACCTCCACCCTCGTTCTATCTCTTATCTCTGATTCTTGATGTTTTGTTTATTTCTCGTATTCTTTCTCTTTAACTCGACAGCGTTTGCATTCTCTGGTGCTGCTATGAGCTGGCCACTAAAAAAAAAAATCAAAAACGGAGGTCTCCACTGATAAGGCAGACAGAGAGCAACTGATCAGCTGTGTGTTACACGAGAGTTGATAGCCTTCTCGCGTGACAACTGCTTATGAACAGAGCCGGGGCCGCTCCAAACATGGGCGAGGTGCTAGGCACAATGTAAGGTGGCTTTGCATTCATTCAAGGTGTGCATTGTTGAACGAAATGAAGATTACTATAACTTCGGTAATAAATATGGTCATGAATCATTGCTGTTATTGCAGTGTCACTTAGTATTCAATAAAAGATTATTTAAACTCTTTGAAGCTGTCCAGAAGTCGTTCATCTTAGTGTAAATTAGTGCAATTTTGTTGTTGTTGATACTTTGTGTTTTTGTGATTCACCCTATTTCAATTATTCGTTTCTTGCTTTTCTTCATTTAAGCTTCAAAGAATATCCTATTGTAAAGACAGAGTCACCAGTAACACATCGACAACGTAGCATCCCAAACGTATATTACGGAATCAGGGGCGGAGAAGTGCCGTATAACAAAGAGACAATATAGAGCCATAGAGATGCCATGGGGAAAATAAAATAAAGGGAAGATTCTGAGTATTACATAAGACTTTTAGATGAGAGGAGATGCCTCAACCAAAGATAGTTACGAAGTTGTACAGGTAGCAAATGAAAAGATACCTAGACTGGAAAAGTGTCTTTCATTTTCCTTAAGGTTGTGTAAACATTGATAATTCCTCTTCCCGAGATAATTCGAAAATTGAAACGCTTCTCAAGAACACATTCCAATTTTGTCATAAGATACTGATGATGTTCTTTCATTCCATTTGAGTGTCTTCTTAACCATGTCTGCCTCTTCACAACAAATTCCGAACCGGACGATGAGCGAAAGAGCTTGAAGAGAGTGAGTGAGACTGAGTGAGAAAGACCTGGAAGAACTGAGCCCGCACATCTATGCTGAAGAGTTCGTGAACTGATAAAGCTCTTCCACATACCTCTGAATCTGGTTAACAGTAGGCTGTGTCGAAAACAAAGAGTGCTTTCCATCAACCTGCCATTCCTTCGTTCGCCATGTTTTCCTGCTCCCTGCTGCGCTGACAAGGCCATACTAGGAGAAATATGGTGGTACACAATAGTGACTGAACGAATTTACCCATCCTTCAGTCCTCTCCGTAGTTACTATCGTTTATATAGGAATGTTATATAACTTTACCTGCCTCCCTTGACTTGTACTGAAATGTTGTCCATTTTTCAACATAGTGGTTACAATCGATGGCATTAAAATTTGTACAAAGGTGCCACACGAAAGATATAATTGTAAAGAAAAATAGGCTGAGGTAAACAGACCGTTTAAACATTACTAAACAAAAACGTTACATAGGCTTGAAAACGAGGGCGGGGTGGGTAAAGAACGGATCGTGGGACACTTAAAAAGAAACTGAATGCCAGTTACGAAGCACAGTACAACATGATGATGATGTCGAACTGCAGCGACCCACTGCCCTTTAAGATTGCTTTTGCTGCTTCAGTAACAACGACTTTCTGTGAGTAGCTGCTCACTGCGTGCACAGTGCCTCCCTATATCGAGCCCAGCCTTCATTCTAGCGTCCTTGACAACGGTGGTATGGCTATCTCAAGTAGTGCCATTTCGAGATGCCGGGCATTATGAGGATCTCGCTGATAAATTGCAAAAACTTTGGGCTAAAACGAAGACAAAATAAAAAACTCAGGTCCTTGAGAAGCCACGGTCAATCCCTTTATTTTATTGAGAGATATAACGGACAGGAGACTAAGCAGGAGAAAAAAAAAAGAGGAAAACAATAAACCAGTGTGACCTGATCAGATGTCTCACAGGCCGGCAGACATTAAAAATTGAGTACTTACTTCTCTTTCCCTTGGGCTTTGATTGCCACAGTTACATCTATTGCATATGTTTCGCAGAGATTTGCTCATGTAATTTTCGGCCATTAGAAAAACAAAGTAGGGAGGTTTGTAGTTTTCATTGGCTCACAATGGTCCCTAATTTTATTTGTAATTCTATGTGAAACCATACTAAAGATTTCTTCCCTAAACATAGGTATAATTTTATAATTTTGTGCCCCCCCTCCTTCCCAAAAAAACAAAAATAACAAACAAAAACACAACAAACAAACACAGAAAACCAAAAACAAACAAAAACAACAACAAAACAATAACAAACAAACGTACAAACAAATAAATATGAATCGTCGGGTTCAGTGATATGGCTGATTTTAACGAAAGCAAAAAATTAACAAACAGTTGTATGTGATAAGCTTGCTAATCACGATCATGCCAAATACTTGATAAAAATCTATATTTTAATATCTGACTGTGAAACCTTTAATATCGCCTAAAGTAAGAGAGAGATACACACAATGAGAGAGAGAGAGAGATACCGTGAGATGGACAGAAGGAAAAGAGAGAAGAGAGAGAAGACGAAAAGAGGATACCTTACGCCGAAAGCAACACATGAAACATAATACGGACGCTGATGTTTTGACCAGTCCAACTCAAATCTTTTTTCCTCCCCCTATAGTCATACAAAGCAGGGGAGAGAGAGAGGGAGGGAGAGAATGAGCTAAGTGGATAGGAGGAAGAGAAGAGAAGACAGAAAAGATAGAAGAGGACACCTTACGTCAAAAGAAAAGATGAAAGAAAGGACTGACGTTGGTGTCTGACCAATCAGACTTAGACCTCGCTCCCCCCCCCCCCCCCCCCCCTCTCCTTTCCCCTCTCAGCCCACCAACATTTTTATTTTTTTCTTTGTTTTATAAGATTGTTAAACTTCAAAGCCAGAGGCAGCTGGTTTAATGGAGTTCCGAGAGCCATTCTGTGTTTGGCATGATACACCAAGACTTCGTCTGGTAATGGCATCGAAGTCCGGCCTTAGACACGTCTGTTCTTCGTGATAAAGCCGCTGGGCTCCGTCAACCGAGAAACCAAAATTTCACGACGATGAATTTTTAAAGAGATTATAAATATGAATTTAGTGGTTGACACTATACTTGTTTGCCTGTCTAATTGGGTCACAAGGAGTAAGTAAGTGAGTGAGTGAGTGAGTGAGTGAGTGAGTGAGTGAGTGAGTGAGTGAGTGAGTGAGTGAGTGAGTGAGTGCGTGAGTGAGTGAGTGAGCGAGTGAGTGAGTGAATGAGTGAGTGAGTGAGTGATATTGAGTACAAAGACTCTGTTCCTACTCCCTCTCTTTCTATCTCTGGTCTTCTTTCTCATTTTCTTTTTTTTTTCTTGTCTAGTGCTCTTTCACTCTTTTCCCTTCCTCCCATAAAAAAGAGATCCAATGGTTCTACCAAAATATTTATACACACCTAACCATCAATCATGCTTTCTTGGAAAAGCCATCAAAACAAAAGAGCAACAGAAATCACAGGAACAATGTTTTACTTTAAGTGGTTCTTTCACTATTTACGTCTTACAACGCCATTTCACCTCTCTCTCTCTCTCTCTCTCTCTCTCTCTCTTACTTTCTCTCTCTTTATCTCTGTCACTCCTCTCTTTTTCCATCTCACTTACTCGCTCACTCTTTTATTTTCTTTTCTCTCTATCTCTCACTCTTTCTCTCTCCCTATCTCTCTCTGCTTCTGCTCTGTCTTCTATTTTTGGTTTTTCCTTCTGTATCTATTTTCTTTTTTATCTTTCTCTATCCCCTCTCCTGATGCCCTCCCCCCCCCCCACCCCCCACTTTTTTAAGCCCTTGTTTTTTACTTTCTTTCTTTCTTACCCTCTATTTCCCCCTGTTTCATTCCTGCTGCTCAGTGATGCGATGTGCAATAATCAAAATCCACCCACCCGTTCATCTCACCAAAACGTAGCAGTTGCTTGGCAGAGCATGACAAGCTGGGGATCTTAAGCCTGTGTATCTCATCCCGTGCCAGACCGATGGAGAAAATAATCAGGTGGCGAATCCGACACTGTCCTTCTCTTCTTTTCTCTCTGTCTCCCACCCATTTTTTTTTTCGTTTGTTGTTATTGTTGTTGTTGTTGTTGTCGTCGTCGTTGTTGTTGTCATTGTTGTTGTTGTTGTTGTTGGTGGTGGTGGTGGTGGTGGTGGTGGTGGTGGTGGTGGTGGTGGTGGTGGTGGTGGTGGTTGTGGTGGTGGTGTTTTAAGTTATGATAGTTTCTAGTAGCAAGGTGAACAAACTCCGTAATAAAATCAGCCCTTTTCCAGTTCGCTCCTCTTGTATTCCTCCCATCCCCTCCCCTTTTTCCTCCCATTCAATTATTTTCCTTTTTCTTACAGTTTCTAGTTACAGGATGAACAAAAGTACAAGATCATTTCTTTCCTGGTTTTCCCTGCCTGTCAATATACATAAATATATTTTTGTTACACCTTCCACTTAACCCTTTACAGCTGCTCTGCGTAACCAGTTTCTTACATACATGCCTAGGGATAACTTTGACAGAGTCAAAGTTAAAAACATGGAGGATGCTTGACTGAGAGAATAATTTATGAGCACGGACCTATACTGCTAATAATAAGGACCATGGGTATTTAACTGTGATGTGGTTTAGGACAATCCTATCATGTTGTTTTGAAAGTTGATTCGAATCTTAAGAGAAATAAGTTCTCTTAAAAAGTTAATACTGGTGTTCCCAACCTCTTGACTGTTTATTCAGGGAATTTGACTGACGCAGTTTTGTTACCGACACACTATGACGCTGCTTTATCGGTATACTCTTATCACTTGTTGTTCACAAATTTGACGTAGCTTTATATTTTATAATTGTCATTTTAACATAAAGTTTTAAATTTCTATCTGGTGGAAGATGTGGCAGAGAGTCAAACGTGGTTAGAGGGAAAGAGTTTCAAATTATTTCAGAAATATGTCAAGAGTTTAAGGGGCGAAAAATTTGGAGAACCTTTGAGAGAAAAAATAAGGACTTTTGTGCTAAAACGTTCATAGTCCAGGGAGGGAAACCGTTTCCTTGTACCTCGCATACTTGACTCACTCAATGCTCATGAGTCAGGGAGACTTTTTCCTTGTCCTGAAGCAGACTCCTTCCTGATGGCGCCATGCTGCTTGCTTTGATACTGCCAGGCTACAAGTCGCAGCATAGTTATGCCTGATGAACATGATTTTGCTTTCCTTTTACTGAGCTGGTTTATGCAATTGTTGCTATTCATGATTTAATAAGGTTTTCATCATGCTTATTTTGATCGCTAACATTGGAGACTTCGTATGCATAGAAGGTGAGCAGAATGAAAGAAGTCGAGAAGAGGAAACGGAGCAAAATAGTGTTTGAATCTTTTTCACACAGAGATGAAATTCAGTGGTTAAGTTTGTAGTTTGCGCTTCATGCTAAAGCTCAGACCCAGTATAGCCACTGTATGGTGCATTACTTAAACATACTTTGAGGAAGCTTTTTTTTTTTTTGAAAACATTGTTCCGAGATAGTGACGATTTAATTTTTTTCGATCTCTCTTTTGAACACACACTGAATAAGAAGTAGGTCTTAGAGAACAAAATGGTGCAAGAGTTTGTGTTCCAATCTTGTGGAAAGTTATATAGGGATCTGAATAAGAGGAGAAATAATAAAAGTGTGATGGAAAAGGGGGTTTTATCACTGTGCTTTGGAATAGGAACTGAGCGTCCTCACATAAGAAATTCAATGTATTAAAAGAAATGTATTAAGCACCTTTTTAAGCCAAATCTCAAGGCCAATAGGGTCGAGCCGGACGAGTCGAATCTGACCCACTCAGTAAAAAGCTTTTCACTTGGAAAATTCTGTTTCGAGCAAATCATGTTTATTTTCATAATCTCTCTTTCAATACATAATTAAAAATTAAGTTCTCTTTTAGACAATGAAAGTGATGTAAGTGCAATATTAAGTATTTCGATCAAACGTCGATTTCTTGAAAACTTAGTTTCGAGAAAATTGAGATTTAGTTTTGTAATTTCTAGTTCAATATATGATCAACAAACTTATGCAGAAGACGAGATGATAGTGTGCCGAGTTATATTTGAAAAGATGGGGAAATAATGAATACTCGCGAAAAATGCGTTTTGTCAAAGCTGGTTAGAATTTTACACAGCGAGTGCCAGCATTAATAATCGGCTCTATTCAGATGCTCTGAGTGAGGGTCTTCTAGCCTGACCTCCGACCTCTAACCCCACTTCACAAACTAACACTAGAAGCAGAAAACGGAAAGTCTTGAGTGAAGGAATATTGGTGAAGCGGAATCTCTGTATTTTACCATAACGGATGGCCGAATACATGGTTTGTCTTGTAGTTAACCCTTCACTCCACACGGTGATCTATTCTCTGATAAACGAGGAGTGGAAACGTATGATGGTGCCGGGTCATTTTTTTTCTTTTTAAGCTGCCTGCTCCTCCACTGTCCAACAAAAAAAAAACTTAGATATAAATAAAGTTTAAAGTGGTGCTAAAGTAATTATTTTGACCAAATAAAAAATAAGTTTAAAGTTTAATTTTGTAGATACTACAACACATGGATTATAACCAAAAACCCAAATTTTCTCAAAACTTGAATATGATGAGTTAGTGCCAGTTGCTTTTCCACTTCTCAGACGATAATGTGGATCCTGGCAGCCGAGTTGCAAAAAAAGATTCGGACACTGGAAATGAACTGTTACTGTACGCCAGACATCTTGGGCAATCTCACACTTGGACCATAATATTACTGACGAACAAGTTCGCAAAATCCTCAGACAACACATCCGCCTCAGGGAAGGCTTTCTCACAAAGGTGGGAAAAAGAGCTGGTCCTGTACAACAAGATCCGATGCCTCGCTGAGACTGTTCAACGAGGAACAGTAGAAGGCAAGAGAAAAGGAGATAGAAGGAAAGTTAAACCTACTGAGTGAACTAAGAGAATGTTTGCGGAAATCTCAGCCCTGACTCACAACTTCGAAAGATGGCGGATACTAGTGGACAATTTATCAGGAGGCGGCTTGATGACTCTGGGTGCTTTTATGTTTAAAGAAAGAGAACAAAAGAAGTAGGAGAAAATTAAACGTAACCTTTTCAGCGTCTGGGATTCTATTTTGTCTCTCTTCTGTAGTAAATTCAATGACTTGTTAACTATTGACATTGTGCACTCAAAATTATCAATGAACTTATGTTGTGATATTCACGATTTCAAGATTGAAAGTTGAATTAGCATAATCTCAACAAGCTGCTTATCTAAGGTCCTATATGATATACTATGTGTTCCAGAACAGTTTCAGCTCATAAGCCTTATCTAAGCCTCCCAAAAACTATTCCTTTCTATAACGTTTATGTTTTAATTCTTAGCCCAACTACAATCTCTGAGTAAAAGTTCATCCTCGGGCTCATGCTCGTCTCATATCCTATCTTTTCTCGTGTTAGTAAGCCATTCATCAAGAAGGCTAGATGCCACTGGCTTTTTTTTTTACTCTGCAAATTAAGATGTGATATAAAAAAAAATCCGTCCTTATATTCCCTATCTCCAAATCTTCCCCCCATCTCTAAACACACAGAGAGAGAGAGAGAGAGAGAGAGAGAGAGAAGGAGAGAAAGAAGGGAGGGATACTAAATAGAGCAGGAGTGGAGTGGGCTTAAAGCCGGTAAAAATTCGTGGCTGAGACGAGATGATCCACACTTTTTTTTTTAAGTTGTCTAACAAAACAGGGGGATTGAAGAGCATTAGGGCTGAATCTGTAAAATCAATGGCCATTCCTCACGTTAAAAGAAAAATGCATAATATGAATGAGACGGAGAAACCGGGATTCAAGCGGTGATAGGAAAGAAAAGAAAGCCCTTGAGAAATGCTTGAGAAGACAGCATTGAGAGTCTACAATGAAAAAAATGTATTTACAACGAGCGAAAAAAACAAAACATTCTCTAGTTTCTAATTGAAAGCAATGAAAATTCTCATTTGGATATCAAGTCGATTAGATGATTCTTTGAGAATTTTTATTTCAGACATTGATTAGATGTTAAGGAATTCTGACTGAAGTTGAATAACTCGGATCTCATTCATATTATGTCTCAAGAAGCCACTCATTTCAAATAATTAACAGATTGCATTGAACGTGGATGAGGGGATGTACAATTTAAATTTTCAGATCCAGACATTTCAAGTTACTGGCTAGAGTATACTAAGGTAGACAGGGACTGTAATGTCGGGGCATTTTCAGATGTTTATGTTTGATTGAAGGGTGGTAGAGTTTAGACAAGGGGGAGAATGTTTGTGGAGACTGAAGGCCTGGCCTACAATCCGTGACGGGTGGAGAAGTTTGGTGCACAACTCGTGAGGGAGACGAAGACCCAAAAGAAAGTTGAGGGCTGAGAAGATGACATGAAGAAAAAGAAAAAGTAGAAGAACAGCAACAACAGCAACAACAACAACAACAAAATCAAGTAGAAGAAGAAGTAAGACAAAAAAAAAGAAGAATTTGCATTACAATGTTCGAAAGTCTATCTCGGTTTAGTCTAAACGCTTAACTGAAGCTGCCTCAATTTAAAAGATTGTGTTGCATTGCGCTAAGATGGAATCTAGGCTACTGTTTACGATGTCTGGACATTTCAGACATTTTTTTATTATAAGACGGAGAAGACATTAGACTACAATGTTCACATATTTCAAACTGATTGTGTTCCTGGTAAAACGGAGGAGAAGACGTTCAACTATATTATCCACCTATTTCAAATAAGCTATTAGTACGTTTCAAATAAAGGGAGGTAGAGGTGTTGACTATAATAGGAGAAGACGTTAGACGATGTTGTTCAGTCGTTTCAAAAAGATTATGTTTAATGAAAACGGAGATACATGTTCTTTGCTATGTCCAGGGCAAGACGTCAGACTATAATGTTCACGCATTATAGAGCATTATAGATGTGCCATGTTTTACCGAAAGAAAAGTAAAATGTTTGCCTATACCCGAGAGAACATACTAGATTATACATGTACTAACATGTTTTGACAAAATGCGCTTTCCCTTAAAATATCTGTTTAAGAGAAATATCAACATTTTATTTTGCTTTCTCTCTTTCAATGCAAAGAGAATAGACTGCAGTCATTTTTTTAGAATGAAGTCATGCAAAAGAATGTCATCAAATGTTATGAAAATTTATATCTGAATATGTGGAGAAATAAATTTTTTAAAGTTTTGTTAAAGTACAGTTAATATAACGTTTACACATGTCAAACGGGGTCATGCCTTATACAAACGGAGACAAACTATTAATTGATCCTATTATTCCGATACGGCTTGGTATAGGTGGTTAACTCGAGGCTACTTTAGAACGGCCGTGGGTGGAACAAAGGGATACTTGATATAATTATTTAACGTACTTTGTGAGAATTGACGCGTTGCTCTGTTGCCAGCAATACAGGTTTATGCTCGGTTATCATGTTAGTTAGGAGAAATCAGCAGACCTAGACAGATAATGCACTGATGATAATAAGAGTAACAATAATAATAATAATAATAATAATATCATATTTGAGCACAGATCTTGTTATTTGTGTTAACGTTTTGAGCTAATTGATGATTAGCGGTCGCTATACTGATATACAAGATATCTCTGTACCGCAATAATGATGATAACAATGTTGAATGTCTATAGTCTTCATTTCCAAAACCAACTCTAAATGTGTTGTTTACTTTTTTTTTTTTCGGCATCATGAGAAATAGAGGAAGACAGTAAGAATTTATCGAATAACAGAGGGAGAAAAAGGACAGACAATGAGATAATTGGATACACAGGCAAACAGACAAAGATAGTAATCAAGAGACAAAGATAGCTAAGGGTGGAACAAAAAGAAGCAATTCAGACAATGACTGAATGAAAGGCAATGAAACAAGGATGGAAAGAGAGCGATTAGAATGGGAGAAGGACTGAAACAGTGAGAGAGCAAAAGAGTGACATAAACAGTGTTTAAGACAAAGAGAGAAGGAAAGAAGAGGACAGAGAAAGCATGAATGATCGACAGAGACAAAGAGGAGAAAAGATAGAAGAGAACAGCTCTACCATAGCTTTCACTGGTGTACCGAAGGAATAAATATATGTGACCGTTGTATTTTCATCAGATTCGTTTTGTTTTGTTTTGTTTTTCTATTCTACACCTGAATATGAAAAGAATGCCACTGTCAAGCATATAATGATGATTATCATGATCATATTAATGATCCATGAAAATGTGGTTTCAGCGAGGGTCAGCGCATGTTTAATAAGGGGGGGAGTGGGGGGGGGGACTCAATCTTTTCTCAAAAGAAAAACGCGATATTTATTATAGAGTGCGCTTATTCACAAACCTATAACGGGTCTTTTGGAAAACCAGTCGGAGGCATAGAATTAAATGTGGTATCTGCCATGCATTTCTAAACTGTGTGTGTGTTTGTGCGCTTTGATTACAGCTGTACTAAACTGTGTGTGTGTGTGTGCTTTGATTACAGCTGTAGGCGAGTGTTTGAAGTGTTGAGAAGTATTAATAGCTCCTTGGTAGAAAATTGGGTTCGATTGTTCCTTTCATTTGACATTTATTCTATCGTATAAGAAGTTTCTCTAAAGGCTACATAATAGCTCTTCCTTTTATTCATTTATTTATTTATTATTTATTTATTCATTTATTTATTTATTTATTCATTTATTGTAATTGTTCTTGTTATTGATGTCATGGATAACCATTATAATGTGGTCATAACTTTTGATCTTAATCTTTAACTATAGATGAAGCAGAAAGAACTAGTCCCGTTGCGCTCATGTCACAGAGACTTGATCTTTGTTGGAGATGTCTATACACATATTGTATTATTTTTTGTCTCTATTTGGCAAAAGTCATATCTCTTGACGATATCGACAGAATCATGCGAATGACCTATGTGTGGATTTAAAGCTCCTTGTCGGGGTGTAATTGCCTGTATCAGACATAGGAGACTTGGGAAGCTTTGTTGGCTTCATTTAATAATATGGGATTTGGAAAAGAATTATGAACATAATGTCGTGGAGACCACAAACAAATCGCAGAGCCTACGTATTATTATATATGCCATTGGTTAATGTACCAGGAACACCTGGTCACGGGATATAAATGGAGAAGGAAGGAACATAATGGATAAGTCGATGTCAACTCCAGTGCACGGTTGGCTTTGATCGCTTAAGGAGATGATTTCATGTTGTTGTCGATGGTTTTTTTTTCCCCCGTCGTGGTTAATTGTCTTTATAATTATCGTGCGTGTGGTAGCATTCATAGATCTATGATTTGTCCCATCGTCGTTTTATGATACGCATAATTAATTAAAATTAATTAAACTAATTAATTATTTGTCAATTTGACCTTACTCAAATAGGAACACTGATTTAAAATCCAACGGCTAGAAGGAAAAACGTAAGGGGGGGGGGGACGTCACACACACACACACACACACACACACACACACACACAAAAGATGTGCCGATACTGAGCGATTCCATGATGTGCCACCTGATGTTGAGATAACCAGTGGTATTACTAGGATGTGAGGAAGAATTAAGAATTTTTGATAGGATCACAAATGGCTAGGGATGGAATCTCAAATGTCATTGGAGATGTAATATTGGCATTTGTGTTGGCTGTCGCTGGTACTACAGACACTACAGCCGTACTCGAACCTCAGCAATCCGCGGACCTTCTGTCAACGCAAGCTGCATTGTCCTTATTACTGCAACATAATCATAACTGTCTGTCGCCATTATGAAATCCCTGTACTCTTAATTTCAGTACCGTAACTAAAATGTTCGAGACTGATTTTTTACACACGTATAGATGGAATAATGTAAATAAAAGATAGAATAGAAAAGGTCAAGGTGAAAGGGAATGTAGAGATGGGCTTATGAAGATGACTAGGTTTGTTGAAAATAATTAAAGGAATCCGTATTCTTATTGTTGGTGTTTCTACAACATTATTACTGTTTTAATGTAATGCATCATTTAAAGAGAAAAGCCCCTTGTACTATAAAACATGCGACTCTTTCGAACAATTTGATTCTTTCTTTATAAACACATAGATATACATACATCCCACTGTTGTTTCTACGAAAAACGAATTTTATGTTCTCCACTATTCCCTTTTACTGACTTTAAAAATGAATACCGGTACCCAATCCTTTCTCGTTCAATGAATCGATGAAAGACAGTTTATTTGTTTGTTTGTATGTTTGTGTTTTGTTTGTTTAGTTTTGTTTTTATAACTAGAAGCTGTACATCACTGCCGCCTTGATTTTCTTTTCTATCCCCTCCCCCCCTCTCTCTCTCTCTGTCTCTCTCTCTCTTTCTCTCTCTCTCTCTCTCTCTTCTCTTCTCTTTTAAATTTAAGTTGATCACATTCTTATTTCACTAATAATTAAAATCAGTGTCACAGACAATCGAAAATCTTCAAGACAACAAAATCCCCTATTTTGCTTGTAGTAAGAAATTAAACAGTGAGACATTAAACACTTGCGGAGCAATAAGATAACTCTACTCACCCATTACAAGAACACGCGTAAATCTCCCTGGTACCTGACTTCACGCGCGATCGCTGCGAACGTTTGTCTTTCAGTCTTTCTCGCCCTCCCTTCCACCTTTCTATAGTCGAGTTGCCGCGGTTCCCGCCACCTCCCGATCTGTGCAGCAGCCTGGTCTGGTGCTAGCGGTGATTGCAAAGCCACAGTCCTGTACGCGCGACCTTTCCTCACCAGTTCTCACTTCCCTTGACAAAACATCTTTTCCCCGGAAAACTTCCTTTTTAAAAAAGAAACACTGATTTAGTTCGGGATCTCTTTTTGTAGCAACAGGAAATCATAAAGTTTTTGAAAATAAGAAACGAAAAGTTAAGATAAATTTTATTTGTTTTCAAAAGAAAATGCCATTCACAATTGATGAAAGGCAATATATATCAAGCAAGATACATTCACACTTACATGCGGGTAAAAAATATCACGAATAGCATTAGAACAAGGCAGACTCAATGAACATTGCAACAGCCTGATGAGCGTACTAATGGTAGATATGAATTTCTGTAATAGAGTAGCGCTCACGATTAGTTCTTAGATGCAACAAACTTTCAGTTCCTTCAGAATATGTCAATTGTTTATAACGTGGGTGCACAGAATCTTCCCCACTTATGTTAGGCTTTGATATACAGGTCTTCTGGTTCAGTGACTCAAAGTACCGTGGCTTCTTGGGTAGGGAAGCCCGACCTGTAGCCCTCTCGAATAAGGATATTACGGTGATCCAGTGTGTACCTTATACACATTAAGGATCATTTAGCAGGTAAAAATCGGATGGAGGGTAGGCGCTGTTTAGGCAAAATTTCCAAATTCCAAATTTCTATCTACAAAAATTTATTCTTACCAAAAGCTGGGCACGCACATAAAGCCGAGATAATTCTACTTTGAAAGGGTTGAAAGGGCACATACATTTTTTTTTTAATGTGTATCATCAGGGCCGATTGTAACCGTCAGGAGGCCTCAGGCAGCGAAAGAATTATGATACCCTTATAATGTTTTCACAATAAACCGGAATCTTATTTTTCCGGTGACAGCAAAGCGATTTAAAATTGTAATCTAGGCTAGTCTGGAAATCTGGTCTTTATGTAAATCCATCAAATTGCTTCTATGTTACTTTTTTGTTACTCGTAACATCAAAATTTCTGTTGGCGTTAATCATTCAAGGGACAGAATTCGAATAGCAAAGTCTTTTTAGTTTCTTGTGATGGATTGTCTTTTGTTATGGCTACATTTAATCGGATTAAATTGACATTAAAAGTCTGACGGAATCAATGGATTTATCAAAAAATTAAATACTTCATACTGTCTTTTAAGAAAAATAAATAATTTTTTTTTTTAAAATCTGAAACGCACATTAATTCTTTCCTTAAAAGTTTTATTATGGAGAATGAAATAGTGGAAGGTTTTTTGTGTTGTTGTTGTTGTTGTTGTTGTTGTTGTTGTTGTTGTTGTTGTTGTTGTTGTTTTTCTGATTGTTGTTGTTGTTGTTGTTGTTGTTGTTGTTGTTGTTGTTGTTGTTGTTGTTGATGTTGTTGTTGTTGTTGTT
>JBCEWB010097925.1:0-12231 GCA_039654565.1 Peronia peronii
GTCTTTGGAAAAGGCCAACTTTCTCTAGCTCAGAATTCGTGAACTGGGCTTCTTCCCCATTTAACTTGTATTAGAATACATTTCATAATTGTGTAATACGACTTTGAATGGTAACAGGACTTTAAAAGCCTCTTTGATATTACTAGATCGTTATCGCAATCGATTGCACTGGTATAGATCTAAAAAAAAAAAAAAAATGTAGGGTAACATTGTCAAGCCTGAATCAGTTTGAATGGCTTGTTTTATGTCATGTGTTCGTATTTACATACTGCCCTTTGCACAACTCAGATGGAAATATTCATTATGATGTAAAAATATACACATTATAAATTTTGTCTTACAAGTACTTATTGTGATGTAAAATTGTACAAAATATGAACCATTGAATCCCAACACAAACCAAAACCAGTCTCACAAGTTTATTGTCTCGTATAGGTGCATTGAGCTGGAGCATCCGCTTTTGGCAGAATATGACTTCAGAAATGATACTGTTAATCCGGATGTAAAGTAAGTCTTTCGCAGCTGTTTCTTTCATTATGTGCAGAAATGAAATAAGTTGATTGTTCAATACTTTTAATTCATTGAAAGCATAAATCCATTGATCTACAATCTTATTTCTTAAAGTATATTGTCATTATGATATTTGTTGAATCTGTTGTGGCCACCACCTGCAGAACTTCATTTCTAATGGGTATGAGTAATTTCCAGAGCTTGTCAAGTAATTGTGATGCAGATATTGTTTACAATATGCTAAAGACCGTTTGTATTATAATTTATTTATGTTTTCTTTGCAGCATTGATCTGAAGCCTTCTACTGTTCTGAGGCCTTACCAAGAGAAAAGCTTGCGCAAAATGTTTGGAAATGGCAGAGCAAGATCTGGAGTCATTGTTTTACCCTGTGGTTAGTTGTCTCTTAGATGTGATGGGTGGTCACAAATGATACACAAGAAACAGGAATCATTTGATATATAGATAGAGAAAGCTAATATTGATATGAGACCAGTCATAAAAGGATTGGATCCGTTATTACTTTGGTTCCTCTTCTTCGAATGCTTTTTGTATTTTTTTGTTTACACATCCAAATGAGAAGGGGTGAATGTGCAATGCAGATTTATATTTATCAATTCATGTAATTATAAAGACTAATTAGAACTTGATTGACATGCCCCGCATTTCGATCAACAGGGCATTTTCATAGTTTACTTTACACAGCTAAATCATTTTTTTTTTCAGGTGCTGGTAAAACTTTAGTTGGAGTGACAGCAGCCTGCACAGTTCGGAAGAGATGTATCTGCTTAGCAACATCAGGAGTGGCAGTTGAACAGTGGAGATCTCAGTTCAAGATGTGGTCAACAGTGGATGACAGTTTAATTTGTCGTTTCACATCTGATGCAAAGGATAAACCAACAGGTACCAGAAAGAAATATTTAATGCCTAGACAAAATTTTTTCAGTAGGATAGTATGTAAATGTAAACATTACATCTTGAACATTTGTAACTACTTCAACCCTTTACCTGACACATCCCTCTCAGGCAGACCCTTCTGAAATTTCACTTACAGGGACAAACCTCTGTGCGAAAACATAATTAATTCATGAAAAAAAGATCACACAGAGAAAACTATTGCACCAAAAAATCTGAAACTTCATACAAGAACAGAAAAATGGTGTGTGCAATTGCATGCCAATTTTTATGGCAGTCAGACCGCTAGATCATGTTTAAAAAAAAAATTACCTGAAATGGAAATTAGATGAAACACCATCATAAAGCTGAGCTCTTGCTTCTGATAAAGCCAGAAAAGATCCTCCATGTCACCAAAATATTGTTCCAACTTCAAAAAAATCACTGAAACGTCAATTTTCAATTTTGATTGAATGAAAACTACTGAAAAGCATGAACTCTCTACTTTCGTTTTAAACCACGTGCGGCATGAGATTCCCAGTAATAACGTAACTGTTGGCGGAAAGGGGATATCGATGTGATAGGGATGTTTGCGGTGACTGTACCAGTGTACCAATAGAGGCGACTTGCAGTGACTATGTCAAGTTAAGGGTTAAGATTGCTCATCCATATCTCGAGAAAAGGCATCAGTATCATTATGTCAGCTTTTTTGTGAGATCATGTTCTTGAAAGTGCAAAATTAAATTGCTGTGATGCCAAACTGAATGTATCAGATTTTCATGTCATGTTTCAGATGCAAAAAAGCCAAGAGTATGAAAGATATTCTAACAATTTATAACTTGTTTTTTGTGTATGTGTGTACTTTTTTTTTAATCAGGCTGTGCTATCTGTATCAGCACCTATTCCATGCTGGCACATTCCACAAAACGCTCATGGGAAGCAGAGAAAATGATGGAGTGGCTGCAGAAACAGGAATGGGGACTGATGGTGTTAGATGGTAAGAAGCACAAAGCATGAATGTCCGTCACTGCGATATGTAGTTTAGTTTTACTGGCAGTAAGAATTATGGCGCAGCACTGCATTTTCAAATTTCCTGATACTGCATGGGACAGCGTGATAATTCTGGGAATCAGTAACTAAAATTTTGATTGTTAAATAATTATACTTATTCAGGTCTTTTAAGCCATTTGAGAAATGGGAATTGCTTCCCTGGCTTGGGAATAGTTTCAAATAGCTTTCTCTCTTGAAATTTCAGTTGGATTTTTAAAATATTTTTTTAGCTTTCTGCTAACATTTTTGCAAGACTTTTCCACAACTTAAGGTAACATAGGATTTGTAATGGATATGTTGACCTGTTGCTGTTTATGCTGTTTCATTACTGATCAAGTTATGCACTCTTACTATATGATGTTGTATGACAGAGGTCCAGACAATTCCTGCCAAAATGTTCCGTCGGGTTTTGACTACTGTCAATGCCCATTGTAAACTGGGCCTGACAGCCACACTAGTTAGAGAGGATGACAAGATTGCAGATCTGAACTTCTTGATTGGTCCCAAACTGTATGAAGCCAACTGGATGGAGTTACAGAACCTTGGATATATTGCTCGAGTCCAGTGTGCAGAGGTATGATAAAGTAATTCGTTCTACCAAAACGCAAGCTTTGTACCTAAGAAGAAAATTGACAGCGATTTCCATAGTTTATCATAAATTAAAATATTGGCAACAAATTATTCAGAACTCTGCACCATATGAAAGGAACTGATATTTATGAAAGACTGAATTTATCTGACAGCAATTCAGATGTTACTGTGTGCTTTTTTCCAGGTCAGTAGGGATACATTTTCTTGATATTATAGAAAGTAGAATTGGGAATTGAGGGGATCCTCTGTATATATGTATGGTATTTTTGGTCTGTTGTATTCATATTTATTTTTTTTTTTTTACCAAAAGATATATATATATGAGATCAAATGTGGATTTTTTTCATTGTAGGTCTGGTGCCCAATGGCTCCTGAATTCTACAGAGAATATCTTGTTATGAAATCTCAAAGGAAACTGGTATGTTACGTTATCAAGGTTTTTAGTACTGTCAGTTTTGAGGTTTGGGTTAGACAGCACATCAGTGCGATCACATGTACATTGTTCTTAACGTTGTAGAAGACATTTTCATTTTAATTCCGACATTGTCTTTTATTTTTTAATCTGGACCATATCAGTCAGCACACTGATATGTTATCACGTAAGGAATAGGTGAAACTGCATTGTATGGCCACTCAGGGCTGTTTATATAAGTATGGCATGAGTATGATGAAATCGAGCTTCCTCACACTAATTTTCAACTTGTATAAGTGAGAGTGAGAGTATGTAATTTTTAGAAAAGAAATATGGCCACTGAATTTTTTATGTCTGCAGCTCTAGTTATCAGTGTACTAAAATATAAATTTATCATTGTGTTCTGTAAATATAATTCACTCATATGTCAATGCTTTTTGAGGACATAGAGACCAGAAATTTTATCTCAGCAGAATTTTCCTACATATTTAATAGCTCAATAGTTGCTGATTTGAAAATGAGCCATAAAAATGTAACAACTTGTCATCTGTTTTCAGCTGTTGTCAACAATGAATCCCAACAAGTTCAGAGCATGCCAGTTCCTTATACGTTATCATGAGAGACGCAATGACAAGGTTATCGTCTTCTCAGATAATGTGTTTGCACTGAAGCATTATGCAATCACACTGAACAAGTGAGTATCTTCTTTTGATTTATATTGTAATGCTACCTCAAAATCATCAATATTATCTCTGTGAGGGAAAAAAAAGTGTGCCCAGTTGTTTATGGAAACATGTTTGCACCTCTGCCGCCGCCGTTCTTTTTTTTTTTTAGATAAGAAATGGAAACTTGCCTGCTGTGTTTCATGTGTTGCAGCAGTGCTATTGCATTCCTTCTGATTTTGTGCAGAAATAATTATTGTTTAAGATTGTGTTATTTTTTAATATTTTAGCATAGTTGTAGTTCTGGCAGGTACACATTTGACTATGCATGTTCAGATAGATAGAAATTTATGCTTTTTTTTTGTGTATGGATCTTTGTTGTTCATTTTTTTGTGCAGACCATATCTTTATGGACCAACAAGTCAAGGAGAAAGACTCCAAATTTTGCAAAACTTTCAGCACAATCCAAAAGTCAATACCATCTTTGTGTCCAAGGTATGTGTACATATGTTTCATGCAGGCATTGTACAATTTTAGTACACTCTCAGACTATCATGTTGAGCTCTAGATAATACTTCACCTGTGTAGGAACCTGTGTAAACAGTTTTAGTGACAGATAGTAGCTTGGGTTAGTTACACCTCAGAAACACACATGTTGCAATTTATAATAGTGATTGATGATGGTGATGATGAAAATCTATTCTGTTTCTTATTCAATGTTGCATTAGTGATGATGATAAATATTTGCTTTTTTATAGTCTTTGCTGATGATTGTTTTGATGGAATACATTTAATTGTTGTCAGTGATGAAGCCAATGCCTAATCTAGATTGAATCTAGATGACTACAAATGAGAATGCAACAGTTATTTTGATGGTAAATTTTGATTTATTGTCAACCCATCGTCCTCTTTGGTGACTGTTGTGGCTGTGTATATGCATCACGCAGGTTGCTGATACATCCTTTGACTTGCCTGAGGCCAATGTTCTCATTCAGATATCAGCCCATGGTGGTTCCAGAAGGCAGGAAGCACAGCGATTGGGCAGAATTTTGAGAGCAAAGAAAGGTCAGCATTTCAAATAGGTTGAAAAAGAGAATATCTGGAAAGGTGTAGTGACAGTGTTCTGCAGTCTGAAATATTGATTCACAGGATTGTAAATAAATTTCAATCTGTATTGCTCTCAGAAATCAATGGGGATTGGTAATTCATTATAAAAGCCCTTTAGTTGGGTTCATATATGAAGAGGATGTCCTCTATTGGATTATGAAAATAAATGTAATCGTTTTTCTTACAATTTTATTTTAATGTAGCAACATAGGTATATTAGGGTGGGGGGAAAGGTCCTGAAATGTGGATTTTGCCCCAAAAATATGATTTGGGGTTTTTGTTTTCTCTTAAAAGATCGGCCTATTATGCATATAAAAATGGTATCAAAAAGTGGATATGTCCACTTTCTAATGTGTTTGATCCATGGTCATTCAACGGTAGGCCTAGCCTAGTGTCAACCAGGATTTGACTCTCACTGGTTGCTACATGCAGTGATGGATTGTCACTTTTTGATGATAATGAGGCAAAGAGTGCATAAAATACTTGATTATGACTTTCTCTAGTAATATCATGAGCCCCAGTGCCCGGGATGGACACTGGATGACCACTATGAGGCAAAAAAAACTGCTGATCAGGCAGATTATCAGGAGCAGGCCCTCTAGAATGAACTTCCACATCCTATAAATAGTAAAACTTTCCTTTATTTCTGCTGCTTCAGAGCTTAGTTGTGGACTATATGCCACAGTAAAGATCAAGAAACCCATAGTTTGGATATAAAAAGATATGGGGATCACATATAGGCCTCGTAAACTGGGAAGTGGCTTTGTGGGAGCTCTTATAATGATGGGGAAAGGGAACAAAATTTGAGAAAAAGTATGCCCAGAAAGCCAGGAAGAGGCAACAAAAGACACACAAGTCATGGAGCGAGGGCTAGTATGTAGAATAGGGCTGTTTTGAGGACAAAAGCTGAATTTAAAACTCTCCATGTCAATTTTTCAAAAAAAAAAAACAACTTTAAACGTGTTTTTCTCAAAACCCGTTTTTTTGGTCAGTATTTTGCTATCTACTTTTTTATTTCTAAACCGATTCTAACCAAATTTGGCATACATCATTTCACAACAAAACCAAAAAATGTACTTATGCGCGTCCCATTCTGTTGGTAAGTTTTAGAGAAAAATAGGTTTTTAGTATGAAAAAAAACGGCGAAATTTGAAATTTCGCTACATGGCATTTCCAAAAATTTCTAGAAAATTTTCTTTTGTATACAAACGGCTGAAAATACGGAACTTTTTAGATATTATGTTACACAAGGTGTTCACCAAGTCTCATCCAGTTTTGTTAAAATTTGGCGGACGAGATAGATTTTGAAGTTAGCCATTTTAGAGATGCCAAAATCCAAGATGGCAACATTTGCCATGGCAACCATTTGAAGAAGTCGATTTGTTTTTCACTGTTTTCCTCTAATTTGAACATGCGGAATTTGATGGAAATGCCTAAAATAGCCTGTCTTTAATAATAATAAAAAATCACCTTCAGGACAGATTATAGCTTTAATCTTATTTTATTGTTTATCAATACCTCTTTCTTTTCTTTAATTATGAATGTAGAACTTTGGTAATATGAAATATGATATTCAGCTTTGCTTTATTAGCTTTAGTCAATCTCCACAACGGTGTATTAATTTTGTTTTGATTGTCACACAGGTTCAGCTGCGGAGGAATATAATGCTTACTTTTACTCACTGGTATCACAAGACACAAATGAGATGGCCTTTTCATTGAAGCGTCAGCGATTTCTTGTCAACCAGGGCTACAGCTACAAAGTTATCACCAAGCTTGAAGGCATGGATCAGGTAAGCCCAGAAAGATTGCTGGTTAGTTGATAGACTGTGAGTTGAAATTGAAGACATTTCTATAAATTAATGAGGATGGTGATGATATTCCAGTATAGTGCAACATAGAAAGTCAGGAGTGCATGCAATAAAATAAATGTTAAAGTAATAAATGGCTAAAGGAAAGAAGTGTTGCAAATTGATGTTTTTTTTATATAGCAATGTTTTGATAATAAGTCATTTCTCTAAAATTAGTACTAGAAAGGATAAATCTTATGTCATATTACAAAGATCAAATTTTATTATGTGTATGTCATAGTTGCCTATTGTCGGTCAATTTCAGGAAGGACTGTTCTACCGCAGTAAAGAGGAACAGGTTCAGTTGTTACAAAAAGTCCTGGCTGCATCAGATGAAGATGCAGAAGAGGAAAGAGCCATTGGAGAAATGACTGGGAGACCATCGGTAAGATCTTGTCATGACTCATGCCTTAAATATTTCCATCATAATCCAAATACTTTTTTCTTTGCCTTTGGCTACGTCATTTTACTGTGGGCATATGTAATCGGCATCTTTGTCTAATTCAGAATATGGCTTTTGAAACTTGCTATTGTGTCTGGTTGCCATGCAAATGGCTGCCATCTTGGATTTTGGCCTGCTTTTCAAAACCTATCTCCTCCATTACTGCCATACCAAATCGCCCAAACTTTGCATGTCATTTCTAACATCATGATGGAATTGGATTTTTTTTTTTTTTAATGGTTATTTTTTCATAAATTTTTGAAAATGCCATATACTGAATTTGTACAAAATAGGCATTTTTGTTCATTCAAACATTTTTTGTTCTCAAAAACTAAAACAGACATAAGAAAAAACCTTTGTCATTTTTTTTATCATCAAGGAAAGTATGTGGGTCAAATATAATGGGAGTATGTTGTGAAGTTTAGAGGTGATAGAAAAATAACACCAAAAAAAACAGTTTGGAGAAAAATGCAAAAAAAATGAAATCTTTTACGAAACACACTGAAAAATTTTCAGTGCGCATCAAACTCTACAGTGTGGCAGAAAGGACATCAAAGTAACTTTTGGCTGTGAAATGTAAAACCCTCTCTCTCCAGCGCCTCCTTGAGGGCTTGGTCTTTGATATCAACTATGACTGTGGTGCCAATATTTGCTATTTCATAAGCTAATAATATACTCTTGTAGAAACACTTCCTTTCTTTCACTTCACAATCTGAATGAGTATGCTCCCCTACCAGTGTCGAGTGATTTTTTTTGACAGTAGAAATCCTCACAAGACCTGTGCTGAATTCAGCAGTTGCTGTTAATAGGGACAGAATGAAGAGTTGGCATACTATCTTTTCCCTCCAATTTGATATGGGATTTTGCTGAATTTTGACTCTCCCCTCCCCCCATCTATATAAAAATCTGCAATAAATAGTTTTTTAATCATAGGAACTTTCTGGATCTAGAATCTGGTACAGAAGCGATAATTCTTTCTAAAATCACCCCCCAAAAAATGAAAATGGATATTTTGACCGGAAACTGGCCAATCATGCTGCCCCCCTCTCTTCCTCCCTCCTAAGAAACTTGAATACAATAGTCCCTGATTAAGAATACAGTGTATGAGAGACAAGGAAGATGAATTGTCACATTAACCAGGCACATCAAAGGGTGTGTCTCTTATGTCTACTATCCCAGTGATACAGCAATTGATTCTATTGGATGATCTGTTCTTGCAACAGCACCTAGGGCTTTTATCTGGCTCCATCAGGTTGTAAATTTTAATGTTTCGGTCAGCCTTTCTGAACAAGACTTATCATATTAAATGATAAGAACTCAACAATAAACATCAAAGCTACATCTGCCACCCCACTTGCTCATCTGCTGCACCCACAACCGACAGTGCATGCTGCCTCATTAAGTTAGCCCCACTATCTAACCAGTTTTCTGCAAGAGAAAGGGTGAGGGTGATAAAGGTTGTATAAATGCTGTTTCATGGATTTGAGAAACAGTTATACTGAAGTCTGGACATTGCCAGTTCACATAGAAAAGGCATAATGTGTAGTCAGTCTCTTGCATCCTTGCTCTCTTTTCCTTTGCTCTACTTCCATCCTCTCCCGTTCAAGCCTCCCACCATAGCTTTATTTTTAGAAATTTTTTTTGTTTGTCCTATCCATCCTGTATATTTTCTCCAACGGACAGTTGGAATTATTCACTGTTAGGTAATTTCCCATGTGATATGGGCTCTGGTCTGAAGTGAATTTTCTATATCAGAATAGGGTTATATGCATGTAAATCATTGCGGAAGATGCTGTTGTATGGCAAAAGCAGATTCTTAGGCATATCAGGGTCTTACCTGATGTGTGAGCAGGTTGAAATAGTTTTGCTATTCATATTGTGCTTGTTTTGTGAACCTTCCAAAATGCCACTTCCATAATTATTCAGTTATTGTTCAAACATATGCATTGATTTTATAGATGACTGGATGCAGTGTGATATATTTGAAAGGAAGCCAGGAAGACATACAGCTGAGTCCACTCAAATTGAACTCTGATTAAACGAATTTCTGATAAATCGAATAAAAACGAAACGATAGATTTTTTTCCCTCTTTGCGCCTGTTAAACGCACCTTGCATAAATCAAAGCCATTGCCGTGAGTTTCCTTTAAATTGAACCGGTCAATGCCACCACAAAGGTAAAAATCGGCTATTGTCATCTCCACATGGTTTACACCAATGCCGATGCCGGTGGTTTGAAAAGAAAGGAGACAGCGCCGTGGATGGGGCGAGAGGGGTTGGACAATGTATTGTGCCTTGCGCACAGCGTAAGTAGGCCGTGTGTTCACAGGAGGATAAACAGCGTACCAGGGCTAGCACTGCCGAGCAATTGATCGATAATTAAGCATTCTGGCAGAGCGTATAGTACAGGTATTTATTCGCATAAATGTGCTACACATGTTAGATCTACATGTATTAGGAAATGTGTAGGTTACGCCATAAATTGGTATAACAGCGCACTGCGCCGGTGTTATAATGTTGGTTCTTGCATTTACATCGTGCTAGTTTTTTTTTTCACTTGCAGTTGACTCGCTTATGTCTTCACAGACTATGTGATGGCTTTCTTTAACTGTTTTCAGAGATAAAACATTATTTCTGGGGTAAAACTTACTCAGTTGCCCTTTTTAGGACTAAAGCATTAACAGTCCTTTTCAGGGCTAAAACCTACTCATCGACAGTTCTTTTCACGGCTAAAACTAACATCATTCTACCTGTCACTTTTCTTTACATTACTTTTGCTTTCAATGCATCCCTTCTTATTAGGGCTAGCAATCTAATTATACGAAAGAGCTTGAATTTAAGATAAAAACAAAGTTCGGGAGCCATAGCGCAATTTCTTTATAAAGCGAAATAATCCTGGAATAAAATAAAATAGTGCCTCATTCATCACTCGAGAATTGCTTCCCCCCCCTCCCCACTCCAAATGCATATTAGTTTTCTTTCATAGAGCTAGTTTATTACTGCCAAATTGCAAACAGATTTATATTGAATACTTTAGGAGCCTTAGGCTTCTGACCCAGGCTAAAAACTGGAAGACAAACTCTCTTTAATCGAACCCATTAGGCTGGTCCCGGTAAATTTGATTTAAATGGACTTGACTGTATATTCATAAGTTCCATATACATAGAACACTACAATATAGACTGAACAGGAGTCGAGCCTCATCACTTCCACAAATTCCTTAGTCTTTGTTTTTTAAATAATTGATTATCCTTTCTGTGTTATGATGACTCACTATGGCCAGTAAGATGACCACATTCATGTTTTTCTGTTTTCATATTCTTTCAGTTCAATCGCAGAGTGGGAAGCATTAATTCACTCTCTGGTGCTGATGATGCAATTTACATGGAGTATTCAGAAAGACGATCTAAGAAGAACCCTGGACATGTACATCCCCTCTTCAAAAAGTTCAAGAAACTATAGCACTGATGTTGAAGAATTGTAGATGTTTTGAATGGAGTTAGAGTGGATACCAGTTGAATTTACATTGTTGTGAATGGGCAAAAACAAAACAACAAAAAACATTTAAGCAGCTGTGTGGACAAGAATTACAATACTATGATACAATTCAAGTTAATCATGAGATTTCTCATATTGATAAATTTGACAGTTGTGGAAACAGATTCACTATTTCAAAAATTGATGTTGTTATTGTTGCTGCATTACATTTGTTCTTGTTGATTGATATGTATGTGTTCTTCTCTTCTTTTATTATGAGTTGATGTGTTTCCCAAATTTTGTATTTTATTGCAAATATGAGAGAGAAATTTGAGATTTAAACACAATTCAGCAATGAAATGAAACATTTTACTTTCATGTGTGAGACATCTCATATTTTCTAGTGGAAGAAGTTGGGTCAAAGTTTGTATGTCTTTATTTTGTTTAACAGGGATGTGAAATGTCTGGCTGTAATCAGAAATCTGACTTTCTGATTATCACCAGCTTTACTTTTGGCTGGTCCATCAGCTAATTTTTTTTTTTTTGTTATGCAATCAGTCTTGCATGACAAAGTACAAAATCAAAGTATGGTACTTTTGTGCATGCTCTTCTTGAGAGCCAGTGAGGTTACGTGAGGCCCATCATTCGGCGCCTCATTTAGATCCAGAATACAGAGTTCATGACATCAGTTTCTCAGACCTGGCCATGTTCAGTCAAGTTGTTGTTTTGAGTCTCTTGATAAAAATAAATGATATGGCCATGATCTGACTGAACAAACAAGTAATGCAAGAGTGACTGAAGAAGTGAGTAATGCATGAGTGACTGAAGAAACAAGTGATACAAGAGAGGTGTCATTCCTGACCACAATTTAAATCTAAACAGAGCAGCCACATTCCCATTTGAAAAACTGATGATAACAGTGCTGCATAGAGTGCATGCTTCTTCTTGCTTTTTTTTTTTTTTTTTTACACAAACCTTTTTCTGTTTGTTGATTTTAGTAATAATGGCATTTGGAATCCTTATTCTAGTATGGTACTTCTGTGCATGCTCTTCTTGAGAGCCAGTGAGGTTACGTGAGGCCCATCATTCGGCGCCTCATTTAGATCCAGAATACAGAGTTCATGACATCAGTTTCTCAGACCTGGCCATGTTCAGTCAAGTTACTGTTTTGAGTCTCTTGATAAAAATAAATGATATGGCCATGATCTGACTGAACAAACAAGTAATGCAAGAGTGACTGA
>JBCEWB010097936.1:0-12231 GCA_039654565.1 Peronia peronii
CACCTCGTCAAAAAAGGGGGTGTGTCCATCGTTAGAATTTTAACGAAATCCCAATGCGTGAACTGGTGGGAGTTAAGATAAGTTAGTGGCATATTTGATTTTTCATTCATATAAACTTTACTGTTTTGAATAAAGACACAGTTTTAATAGTATATTCAAACTGATTTCCTATCAGCAGACGCTTCTCAGCCCAGCACATCCAAGAGCTTAGGGTCAGAGGACGGAACTCCTGTGGAATCAGATACTTTGTTGGAGGGCATTGATGAAAAAGCAGCCAAACCTTCGCTGTCCTCAGAAGAAGACAAGAATGAGGACGATGACTTATTAAGTAGGTTACATTTATATAGACATTATAGTTTTGTGACTTTAGCTCCAGTTTTAAAAGCACAGTTCACGGCCATGCAGAAAATCTGTTTTTTTTTCAAATACTCTCTATTGCGAAGCAGAAAAGTGACTATTGACTTCAACTTTCAGGCATTTTTGTTTTTTTTACAGGGGAAAATTAAAATGATCTGCAGAAATATTTGCCTATCAGTTATTTCATTGTTGTTAAAGTTGTTTTGTTATTAAATAGAAAAAATGAATTTAGTGTTATGGATCTGAATCGGGTACATTTCTCTCTGAGAAGTTAACCATCCCTGCCTCTGATAATGGCCTATTTTTATCTTACCGTAAGGCGAGATTTCAAAACTCACTATGGATCGATCAGGATGTTACAGTATTGATAGCTGACATGTACACTTTTCCCTGTAAGGATCTTTAGCCAGTCATCCCACTCACATCCCAACTGTCCAAGTCATGTGTGGTGGTGTTGAATAAACTCTGCCTGAGTCAAAAGTGTGACTATAGCAGAGTGAAAAGAATCCAACTTTTGTCTATTTACAAATGGAGATCAGCTTGAGAATTCTTATATCATTAAAAGATAGTTCACATGCGAGCTATATTCAGGTTAATGTTAACCTAACACCATCCAAAAATTACCCACACCATTATGTTATAACTGTGAAGCAGTGTAAAATTTTGTTCCATGAATTTAATTGTCATAAGCTCAGTAAGATATAGGAGGCCAAAAAGCACTAGGCTGCATGGAATGTAAGTGTGAGGGGGGGCTCGACTTTGGTAGCCGACTGGGTTCCCATCAGTTATCAGCAGATCACTTTATGTCATTTTATAGCTTTGTTAGGGTAGTTTTACACTTATGGACCAACATCTGACCTGACTTGACTACCAATTTTAGGCTGTTTTTCCACAGGTGCTGACGGAACATTTGACATCCTGAAGTATGCAGACCCTGACCTTGACCTTGATCTGGATGACAAAATGTTTGAGCACCTGGACCTGATAGAGGAACATGGCAATGGACAGGCTGGGGATAGCAAGAAGTCGGACGAGGAGAAAAGTGATGATGTGTAAGTGTGGGTTGCTGCATATGTGCGTGTATGTTTTTGTATCTGTCTCGGCCATCTCCCTCTCTCTCCCACTCTATCCAATTATCACTCTCTCTCCCTCTCTATCCAATTCTCTCTCTCTCTCCCTCTCTCTCTCTCTCTCAGGGATGTCAAACTTCCCACTCCCGTAAGAAAACTGTTTGTATGTGAAATTTTGCTGATGTCTGACTTTTATGAACTTTTCCTTGCAGTTTGACATGCTGCTGTCAACATAGTGTGTAGAAACTTAAGAGTGTGAAATATTTTCCTACTTTTTCATGAAAACAAGTTGACACCCTTTCTCTCTCTCTCTCTCTTTCTATCTTTCTCTCATACCTTTTGTGTTCTTCTCCCAGCAGTCATCTGTTTAAGCCATCAGTCTTCTCCAGTCATCTGTCGATTTATTCATCCAACCATGTCATTTTATCCATTTTTTTTCTATTGGTCCAAATTCCGTCCATCTACGATCGGCAATTGTAGTCATGTCGTGGGAATGATGGACTGGCTTATTTATACCATTTATTTTGTTTTCATGTGTGTCTCATAAGTTCTTGCTTTGGCTCTTGCAGGAAAGATGAGGTGAAGGACGAAAAGGATGCAGAGACCACGTCCGCACGAGCTGCTGCGGCCGCCGATTTCCAGGCCCAGTTTTTGGAGTTCAACAATCAGCGGCAGAAAAATGAGGCCATGAAGAAGGAGGAGGAGGCGGAGGGAGAGAAGGAGAAGTCCGAGGTTGGCCAGATTGCCGCTATGTTGCAGAGCACTGAGGCCATGACAGGAAGGTCAGTCAGGGGGGATGCTGGGATAGTTGGGTCATAGAAAAATTTTTGATTCAAGGGACTCTGATTGGCCAATTACTTTGTTTTTTTATTGTTAATCCTGTTAGTTGATGTGTGTCGTACATCACAAAACTGTCTCCACGAGTGCTTGATTGACATGAGTGGTAAGTCTTTCTCTTGAATGGTTTCTATATCATGTAAATCTCTACACACTCAAAAAATTTTGTTCTTAGCAAACAAGGGAAAAAATGCACAGTTGTGAATGAGTACAATAATGTTACGTTCTATATATGTCTTTCAACCTCCCGGTGGAGGTTATCTCGAATCAATAATGCCTTGACAAAATTATAGCTGTATTTTCTCAGTCATAGCATCAGTGATTCTAACTGTCATCAGATACCATATTCTGTATGTAGTAGTTTGTATTTGAACTGTTTATGAGCTATTGGTATCTTCGCTAAAGGAAATGAGGGCGTTTTACTTGAATAAAAAATATTGTTTAGCTGCAACTGTTCTAGAATGAGATGATTATTATAACATTCAAAGTTAACTCCTGAGATACCATGATCAGTAAAATCCAATTTTTCACTAAAGTCTCATGTAGCAGCTCACACATTTCATTGATTGGGTGACATTTGTAGCAATGTCATTGAGATAACGGAGAGGGGATTATTCTTCCATCTCACAGACTGACCAGCAGTGAGCCAACCACTCCGGATGTCAAACCTCCAGGCTCCGAGGCTGGCATGGGGGGTGTCCCACGAGCGTCCTTCAATCACAATCTGGCATCACCGCATATGCAAATGTCTCCCTCACAAGGTCCCGCCCCGACGGGATCTTCAGGGCTTCCATCACCGAAGGTTTGGTTCAAGCTGAAATTGCTTTTAATTTCTTTGCTTATTCCAGTTTTTTTCTAATATGAGAAGAGGACCCATAGACTTTGTGGGAGATTTTATAAATATAGGTCAAACCGATTCTGCCCCGTGACTTGAAGTGTATGGCAAGCCTGCACATCTTGATGTTGGTATTTTGGATGATTGAACTGAATTTGCTCAAGGAAAACGTGTTTGGTGTTTGAACGCATCATACTATCGAACCGTTAGTTACTATTTACAGTTAGGATCAAATACTTTCACGAGTTTACTATTCATTTTATTATCGCCTTTTTGAAACACAGGCCTTTATGCAACAATTCTGTGTGCCAAATTTCATAAGGATACATTCTATAGTTTTCAAGTCCATAAGTCTTTTATGGGTTTTGTTGCAGATTTATAGTATAGAAATGTAAAGGGGTTACAGATTTTATCGATCAGTAAGCTGAAGGAAGTTGATGATTCCATAGAAGAAGCTTGTATAAGCTATTTTATCAGAGATAGTGTCCATTGATAGGATTCTGCATCTTCTGCTGAGCTGCTAACTTTGGAGTTATTGTGATGATTTGTGCACTTATGTTCTCCATCCGTGTTTTTTTTTTTCCTTCGAGGAGTTGGTCTGATACATGTTTCACTCTAGGGATGTAATAGGTGCAGATTTTCACCTCTCCAGCATATGGCTGAAGACTGTAGGACAAATCTTGTTTTTCACTGGAGTGAATGTTTTATTAGGACAAGTAACAGTAAGGCAAACACATTTACAGACTCAGTGGCTTAAAATACTAGCCAAGTAGTGGACGTTGACATCCAAAATGAACATATTCTTGAGTTATGTAAATATTGTAGGAGGCTTGAATTTTATAATGCTTTCATGGAATGTTGATATGAATTTGTAGCATTCTTTTTTTTTTTAAATTTCTTTTGTCAAAAATTAGATTATGCACTCTCCTCGAAGTGGACAACCATCGCCTCGTACACCAGGCATTCAGTCACCATACAACACTTTGATTGGTGGTCGCCATTCAGCCTCCCCACACAGCCAGCCCATGACACCGGGTGGCCCACAGTTGTCTCCTTTCTCAGCCAGCAATGTTCAGATTCCGTTCAGTCCCCCGACCTCTTCGGGGACTCAGCAGCAATACGGCCAGGGACCGGGGTCAGCACCTCACTCGCCATACCCGACATCCTCACAACCACCGTTCGCAAGGTATCTTCTAACAGCTCTTCAAATCTCAAAACCACAATTTATTAAGTCTTTTGATTTTTCAGACATGACTTTTTTGTGTATGAAATCAGTGTTGGATTTTAGCAACCAACAGTGAATTCAGCTGTAGAGACTGCACATTGTTCATTATTAGCTACCTGTACTTGTTTCCTCAGATAAAATGTTTATAATTTTAGAGTTTGGCAACTTCAGTTTTATATGTATTTTATCTGATACACTGGGCCATTAAGGGTTAACTGTTACTGGAGTCAGCATCACAGTCATCATTCTGTCAGCCAGCAGGGGAATGAGATCTGCCAGATCATACGAGATGTCAGTTTTCTAGTTTTGCTTCTCTCAAATTTTGGTGTCATATGTGAAATGTTTTCTCAGGTCTGGGGACACGTAAGGACCATAATAAAATGTTTCCTCATTGTCAGTAAGTTTCAGCATTACACAGAGACAAGTGAAGCCAGTTTACAAATTAGCTTTGAAATTGATGGAGAAGAGATGAATTGTGACAACTCTGTCTCATATATTTTGCCTGAAAGATTTTTTGTTTTGTAGTTGAGAGTGAGACAAGATAAGAAATCAGTTTGTGTGTCTCATGGACACTTTTCCTCTAGCAGTGTGAGTAACAGCCAACACTTCCCTTCACTTTCACCCAAGTAATGTCGTAGAGACACCTATCAAGCTGAGACCATCAACCTCCTCCAACTATCTCTTTCCTCTACTGCTCTCTGGGATTCAGCCATTTCCATTCCTGTCCATTCTCACATGTTGTCTTCCTCTCTCTGCCTTTGTTTTCCCCTTCGGAGGCTGTTTCTTAATATATTTTGTGAGAGGATTTTGCAAAGCTTGACAAATGGGACACATGACTTTACCATCTGTTTCTGTTCCTTCGCCATATTGAGAAGATTTTTTGTGAAATTGTTGCCATTAGCACAAAGCATTCACCTGTCAGCAACAGACTGCACCTTTCAAGACTTTTATAAGATCTAGTGACACTGAGCTTTATCCTGGAAATTACACTCACCCACAAAAATCTCTCTCTCTCTCTCAGTCTGCCGTCCCCTGGACCCCCACACATGATGTCCCAAGGATATCCGGGTGGAGGAATGGGCCCACGACCACCAGCCGGATTTAACCAGATGGGACATCCCGGTGGGCCCAGAGCAGGGGGAGTGTATGGACCACCGCCTCACGGGATCAGGTAGGCCTTGGTTTCTCTCACCTACAGCAAAATATTTGACTTATTGTCAGCAGAATTTATTGTTGATTCTGTAAACTATCAGTGGATAGGATAGACACAGAAGTTGTCGCTATCCCTGGTTTTGTTATTAGGAATAGTCACAGTTTTTTTTTTTTTAGTTATCTTTGCAGTCCTATAACAGTATTTCTTGAAAAATGAACTTGGTCGTGCTAGAAAGCAGCATTTTTAACTTGTACCACTCACACCATATTGTAAGTCTTCAGACTTAAACATTAGGGTGTCTGTGACTTCACAGTTGTGACTATTCCTGTTGTGCCTGTGAACTGTCATATACATTGCCAGCCTGTCACACCAAGAGACATTGCAGTCTTTGCTAATCTTGCATATTTGTGTCAGTGGTCTCCGACAAGAGATGTGACAAGTGGACCAACGACTGGCTTTCTGTAGTTTTAAATCTTAATTTTTGCACACCCTTCTTATCTGTCATCAGCTTTGCCTGTATTAATTGAGTCCTTAATCAGGCTATTTGGGGTTAACGCCATACACAACCACAGAGAGATAGGCCAGTAAATTTCACAGTGATATGAATCGTTGATCTGTAGAAACAAACCTGACAATAACATCACTTCATTCAAATATTATGGACCACATAAATTAGCCAGTGGTGAAATTCAGAGAGAGTAGGAGGAATCTGGGATTACTTGTCCACATATGTGCATGCCAACAGTAGCCAGCAAAACGTGTCCATGATGGGTTATACTGACAGTTTTAACTATTGGTAAGTGAGAGAAAAACCACAGTGTTTGTGATGAATTTGTGTTTCGCAGGGGTGGAGAAGGCCAGCCTGGCAGGTTCCCTCGGCCAGTAGAACCAGGGATGGAAGGTGTGGAGGGTCTGGGACCTCGCATGCCTCAGCCGATGACCTTGCCAGACGGACGGCCACATCCCATGTTCCAACAGATGCAAGCACGAGGTAAGCTGGAACAGGGCTTTCCTCTCACCACAGTTATGTTTTCTTCTTCTTCTTAGCCCAAAACTTCCAGAGGTAGGAGGGAGGGGGTGGGAGGAGGAGTCATCATGGCACCTCCTGAGGAGTTAAGAAGGAAACATTTGTATGTTTTCCACTTACTTCAGTAAATAATGATAACATTTTGTTACGCCATGTCATCACCACAACACAAATGTCAGAGTCATTTTTGAAGGAGGTTCGAGTTCAAATGGGTTGGATGTGGACCGTGCTATAGTGCCAGTAAATTTCTAAAACTCATTCTCAATAGGATACACGGAAAACCCATACCTTTTCACTTGGCCTACATCAGACTTTTGTCTCGGGCAAAAATGAGTTAGAATTTTCTGAAAACCTTTGAAAATAATTTGGGGAAATTGTGTTATGATTTTGACAATTGCTCTGGCACAGGCATGTCAAATTTCTACCTCTAGGAAAAATGAACTGTGGAAATAGTGAAACCGGAAATACAAAAGAGGTTTGCACATGCTCTGGACAAGAGTTGAGCTGCTGTTCGGTGGCTGTTAAATTAAAGATCAAGATTGAAGTTTGTAGCGCTTAATTCCTCACACCTGCCAACATGCGGTTGAGTGGTCGCATGAGAGTTGTTGATGGAAAATCAGCACATCAGAGTACCGACAACACTAAATAATATGCCCATGGTCCTAGAAAGACTAGTGTAAGAGGGCAGCTGTGTCATCGCCTCTTGCCTGGTCTTGTCATGTTGTGTTTGGTCACCTTTGTCTTGTTGTAGCTTGTTTAGTGTTAGCTTGTCTTGGTCTTATCTTGTCTGGTCTGTCCATGTCATGTTGTGTCTTTTCTGTCTTGTTTTGGCAGAACTTCAGCATTTTGTCTTTTCTTTTATCTTGCGTTTTGTCAACTGACTAGGACCACCACTGCTCATTCACCCATCACACTCATCCTCTGTCTGACCTGTAGGTATGAGAGGCCCTCACCCGCCGACCTCCACACATCCCAGCTTGCAACAGCAGCTGTCCCACGCTCAAGCCCGCCACGCCTTCCCCAACCAGCCACCTCGCTTGTCACATCCGCCCCAGGTCAGGGGAGTGGGGCCCCGACAGCCAGGACCTCCTTTCCCTGCAGCGGGTGCCCAGGGTCAAGGTCAGAGAGAGCCACACACATTGCTGGATGACCTCTTAGAGAAGGTGAGTAACTGGACATTTTCTGAACTTCCTAGTGGTCGGATGATGGTCGTGAATGAACTGTTTGTGTATTTTTGTGAGTTGGAGGTACACGGGCTTCTTTGTGTGCAGTGTGTTGTGAACTTTTTTGTAATAGAGACATTATGGTATGGTTGTAATAGTCATAGATATATGCTGGAAAATAAAATGTACCATAAAGTCTCAGCTTCACTCGGATGGGACTTTTGTTAGATTTTATATTTAACTGTGGAATGAATCAATTAAAGTTTGAACTTCATCCATCATAAGCCTATCTTTGTATAAACTCAAGTTAAATGAATTTATTCTTTGTTAATTTATGTATTTATGAATGTATTCATTTATTTGTCTATATATTCATTTATTCATATCATGTGCCTGTGCAGGAGAAGGAGGAACAGAAGCTTCAGGCTGACCAGCAGGCCATGATGCACAGGCGAGATGGACGAGGCCCCCCAGGAGAGCAGGGCATGCCAGTCATGTCTGCAGGCCCGCCCCCTGTCTCTGGAGCTCCGCCCCCTCACACTGTGGGCGGGATGCCCATGCGGATGGAACATCCAGGGATGCGGATGCCAGGTCCACCAGATAGCAGTGGTGCCAGCTGGCCACCGTCCACTGAGGGAATGGTAGGAGGACCACCCTCTGGGCAGTTCCAGCAAGGTATGGATGTCTCTATATAGATTGGAGTGCAGATCCAGTGGTGAGTGTTATGATTCTGAGGGTTTGTACCCTATAGCAGGGATTTGAAGATGACAATCAGCTGTTTTTTCCCTAGGGATCAAAAGTCTCCTGGCTTCTGACAAGGAAAACCCATATCTAGCCTTCTCACATAATCTTGAAAATATCTAGGGTGTAGGACATGTACAATATACACACTGAGAACTGTTACCTGTTACAAATTTGCTGAAGAGGAGGCAGAGATGCTACTGTCTGCATGATGCATGAAATTTTTAAAAATTCCAGACTTTCTCCACCGGAAATTTCTTTTGACCAAAGTGGACACACATTTTAATGAGAGATCATCCTATTCTCAGATTAGAAAGTGGCATAGATACAATACCTGCTGCTTATACATCTAACAAACTGTGTGTTTGTATGAGATACCTGCAACCAAATGTCTCGCATTGAGCTTCATGACTGTGTTAATTCTCACATTATGCAATGATTTGCCAATTACCATCACTGCTTTAATCAAGTCAGGGCAAAGCATTTCAAAAATACATTTTAAGTAGGACATACTGTCGATCTTGTACATCAAAATTCTGAGTTATCATCAATTAAAATGATGTATGACTTACCTCATGCAGACATCATGACAAGTGTAAACTTAATCACAAGGCAACAGGGATGGGCTTTGAGTTCTTAGAATTTTTTCATCTTGCCCACAAGGTATCGCAATTTAGGCATGCTTGCATCGCAGAAGCGAAACATGGGAGGTAATGTTATTCATACCCAAACATCTAACTGTGTCATGGATTTCTTACATGTCAAGGAGTGAGTGACCGCACATATCCTGACCACAGTTGTCCAGGTAGTTGAGTTTGTGCTGTCACATTGTAACATTATGCCAGATTGTTGACTGTGACAAGGTTTAGGATTTTTGAATGACTAGGAATGATTAGACTTAGGTCAGAGCCAATTTTTTTTTCAAATTGATGCATGAACGCTGCAGCGAACAGTTTGTGATTGAGGAGTACTGAGAACTGTGCTCAATATGGAATCTTTTCCTTGCAGATAGTTGATTCTCTTATAGTATAAAACCTGTCAGTACTATCTGATGTTTCTGATTCTCTAAGGTTTCCCACCTCGAATGATGCACCAAGGAATGCCGCAGAGACCACCAGGACCACCGTTCGCTGGACCTCCAGACATGCGAGGTCCCAGTCCTGGAGGAGCTGGCCCTCCTCAGGGTCAGCAAATGCCTATGGGACCTCCCACACCGGTCAACCCTCCATCAGGTTGGCTATGCAGAAAACTGTTCTCCCATCAGATATTTGATCCATAGTTTTGAGTTTGATATCCAGAATAAACTTCGGGTGATGTTCACAAGTATTGATATGTTAGTTCCTGTAGAAGACTTTGCTACACTTGACAGAAATCCCCAAGACCAGTGTGGCCAGACTTTAGGCAGGTCGTATTGGGAATGGATGAGGAATGGGTGGTCATTAAGGTCAGCATATAAATGGGAGTAACACGGGTCACTCACAGCAATAGTCTGGTGCTCGGCATAGAAAAATCTAATGCTTTGTCACAAAACTTTATCGAATTTCAACATATGAAAGAGTGGACGTTGTAGGTATCATGAAGCGTCAAGAATTTGTCTTTTTTGAGAGAGTTTGCTTCTTGTTTTAAAGAAAGATACATTTTTTTCACTTTTATATGTTCGCTTTTTGCTGTTGTTGGTGTTCAAAGATTTGTCAGCGCACAAATTGTAGAGAGATAAAACTTTAACTCAACGCGCCACAGCCATTTCCATCCTGTATTTTTGTCATGGCCAAACAGGTGAGATGGGCCCAGAATACGAGAGACAGGCAGCTCAGTATGAAGAATGGCTAGCCAAGCAAGCCGTCTACCTGGACTCCCAGGTCAAGACGTTAGAGGGACAGGTCAACAAACTGAAGCGCAGCAAGAAGACAATCCAGGCCAGGCAGAGAGTGGTAAGGACAGGCATTTACTAACCTGCGCACAACTAAAGCCACACTTGGCTCTGACAACACCAAATGTCACAAACAATCAGAGGATATGAGCCAGATGTCCGTGAAGGTTCTGTCGAGAAAATTAGACTTTCCTATTTTACAAAGTTGTGGACGTTGGCTCTGAACAGGAAAGGCACTAATAGAATCTTGTATGAATTCAATAGAATCATGATGACATGACTCATCCAGTTACTTGTCATATAAATAGTTTTGTTCTTGATATCTCAAGGCTCTAAAAATAACTTGTGCTGTTGTGCCCGTGCAGTGACAATGTTGTTCATTGAGAATACAGAACAGTTTGTGAAAGGAAAACCCGTATTTTCCCCAGGCGAAGAAAAACAACCAGGAACTAAATCCAGCAGACACGGCTGAGCTGGAGAGAATCAGCACAGAACAGTCAGGTTTGCAGAAACAGCTGGATGGACAGAGAAAGACTCTACGACAGCACCAACACTTGATGCAGGACTACAAAAATAAACAGCAGGTCTGTAGCAGTTACATCACATCTTCGCTCTCGAGGGTCCAACACAGATTTCATAGTAACATAATGCTTAGGTAGCATCAATGGCGAATTTCAACAACTGACAGTGAGGATTGCAGATTTGTCTGTTTTTTCCTTTCCTAGTTGAGTATTAATTTGATAAAAATCAGTATTTGTACATGTGTCATGTGGGGAAATACTGCACAGGTTCATAAAAGGGACAAGAAGAGCAAGGATGGCAGATACAATACATGCAGCTCTCAAAATGGCGCATTGTTGACAGTGTCCTGTAATTGATTCTTCATTTGAAATAGCATCGATTTCCCAACATTGATTTTTGCACTATCAGATATGGAGTGAGTACCAGTAAGTTAATACTGTGAATGAAGGGCATTTTGTCATTTTTAGTGTCTGTCCCTCAGTTTAGAATTGATAGATTTTCTTCAAACAATCTCCGAGCTCTCTTCTCCTGTGGTTTCTTCTCAGTTTTACTCCAAGCCAGCCATGGTTTCCACATATCGACCTCAAGCTTTTGTTTGCAAGTATTTCTTGGCCAGAGAACTGTTGCCAGATACACTGGATAGAATAATAAAATTGGAAGGTTTTTGGGGTTTCGTTTTTTTTTTCGTTCCTATTGTTTTGTTTTCACATGGTGGATTTTTAAAAATTTTACTAAGAGATTGCAAGAAAAGAAAATGGGAGCATGAGAACCTTATAAACTTCTTCCTCCGTGACTGTTTCATATATATAGATTACACTGTGATATAGTCTTTTGTTTTCAACACATATTTTCAATACATATTCTTCTATGCCAGTAGTCGAATGCATCTTGATTAGATACCAAGTTCCACTTAGCGGATTAGCAGAACTCGCCAACCACAAAAATTCTTTTAGAAAAGCATGTGTCACTGAGTGAATGTTTTTTTCAATGATCAGGAACAGTTTGGTCGCATGTGGACAGGAGGTATGGCCGAGACCCCAATGCCAGGTCCCACAATGCCCATGCCACTACACCCACGCACGCCAGGAGGGCATAACTCCGTGCGGCTCAGTCCTACCGCTAGGCAGGAGTACGAGGCCTACATGCAGGACCGAATCCGAAACCAAATGCAGCAACAGAACCGGATGCGTCCTCCAACAACCATTTTAGGGGTATGCTCAGACTGAATCGTGATTTCAAGATAAATGGCTTTCTCCTGGTTTTCTCTTCTTAATCCTGTGAACCCGTATTCCCAGTCTACCGGGATTCCCGAGTTCTACTAATGACCGTATTCCCGGTTTACCGGGAATGGGGAGGTTGTGAGAAGACGTGAGAATGAAGGTCCTCAGTATAAAAATAACCATCCAATCACATATTTTAACATTATTTACT
>JBCEWB010097946.1:0-12231 GCA_039654565.1 Peronia peronii
TATAAGGACGGGGACAGGAGAAAAAGATCGACTCATTAGTGAATACGGATGAGTCGACGTCGATTCATCAGTATGATGTTTAGTAAAGTAAAGAAGCGCCGGGACCCATTCCAAGAAAAAAGATTGACTCATTTGAAAGTCGACTCATGAGGGTTCGACTCAGGTGTAGTCGACTGTATAAAGGCTATTTTTCAACTGTCTTGCTTGCTGTGATAGATGCAAGTTCGAAATTTGTCATTGTCAATGTCGGTTCTTGTAGCGGCAATAGTGATGGTGGAGCTTTTTCCCGGTCAGTCTTCGGAAGGCATCTCATGGCTGGCAAGTTAGATTTACCACAAGAATTTTTGTCATACCTGAAACAGACATTAACCATCCATTTGTATTTGTGGCTGATGATGCCTCCCCTTTGAGAGAAAATATTATGAAGCCTTTTGTGCAACGCCAGTTGACATTAGAAAAAGAAATGTTCAACTATAGGTTGTCGCAAGCAAGAAATTATGTCGAATGCACCTTGGCAAAGTGGCACAGATATAGAGAACACTACTTCGCCAAACTGAAGAGCAGCCTGAGTCCGCTACAAATGTTGCACATCTCAATTCTCCATAATTACATATTAACCCGAGAGCCTCATCGATCTACCGTTATTGAACATGATGAAAATGATGCGACTGAGCTTGAATCGACCGATCAAAGGATCCAGCCATCCGCTACAAGAGTTACCAAAAATGCAATGCGAGTTTGAGAAACTTTTATGAATTATTTCAATTCCAGCAAAGGTTCCTTACCATGGCAGAATACCATGTGCTTTAACACTCAATAGACTCAGATATGAAGCATGTAGAGCAGTTGTGGTTATGCGCTAGAAAAGTGAAGGTTATTATTACTATTTGCGAAAGAGAGAGAGAGAGAGAGAGGAGAGTGCAAAAGAGAGAGAGTGAGAGAAACAAACATACTTACCACTGAAACCAATTTCTTCACCAGTTCGTTTCCACTCTGCATTGATGTAATTTCTGTTTCTATAGTTAGGATGAGTCTTGTCATAAAGACCTTATCTTTTTTGTACAGCAGCAATGAGAGCTTCGAGATCCCTGGTCAAAATCAAAATGGGACAGTTTTCTGCTCTTCTGGGGTGGTTATCTCAGTTTTCTTCTTTTGCGAGGTAGTTTTATAGGGTCTGCCATAACTGAAATTTTAGTGCCGCACTAAGTTAGCTTGCTGCACTTTTTTTGGTCCTGGAAAGTGCAGGGAAAGGGAGCGGCATCCACTGTAGCGAGCCCAATAGTATTGAAACGGATTAAATTTCCAGTCGGTAAAAAGAGGCCTCGGTGAGGATCGTGTGGTGAAAACGATTTTCACTCCACTGTGTCTACACCCTAAGGACAGCTGTTCATCTATATGTACAGCAACGGGATTGAGGCTGACTGTCCATAAGTATGGTAAAGGTGTTGAGGCTGGTCGTCCATAAGCAGGGAGAGGGCTGAGGCTGGCCATATGCAAGTACAAATAGCCACTTTATTATGGCAAACAGCACAGCTAAAAACATATCTACAAAGATAATTTGAAAATCAATTTGCTGATAAAATTATTAAGGATGAAAATTCTGTCTTTTGATGTGGGTAAAAAAGGCCTTTGGTCCTTCATCTAACAAAACATACACATAAATCAAGTATAGAGATGTCTTTTGCCTTGCAGCAAAGACTGGATTATATATTTTCTGTTGGTGCTCATAATGTCTACTGCAGAATGAAAAACTCCGATGCCTGACAGAGATACTTATTATCAATGTTCCCTGCTACACAGCAACTTACCTTTGTGAATTTTACTGTCAAAAGTTGGCTGACATCCAGCAAAATAGACATGTGGACATTCGGACAAGATGAAAGGGTCTTGTTTTGTAAATGGGTAACAGCCTAGTAAGAAAAGAACAAGGATTCGAATATAAATATCTAGTGAACAGATGTGAAATCTAAGTTTCAAGACTTACATATGAAAAAGAATGTTATCCCTAACATCAGTAAAGGAGTATTATGCCAGCATAAGAGAATGCTGTAAAACTGAGGATAAAAATTAAAAATGGATAAAATGTGGATCTGGTAACTGATAATCAAAGCAAAAAAGATCTGTTATTATTTTCTACACCCTCAAATATCTGAATCTGGAAAACACAATGTTTCATCAAAGCACATGATATGAAACAAAGAAAAAAAGGACGAGATAAGAAATAAAATCAGGACTTTCACCTCACTGCATTTAAAAACATTTTAATAGAAACCAACCAAATTTACCCAGAGTGTCTGGTGCTGTTGGGGCAACGTGGCCCCATACTAAGGTTTTCTCCAGAATTTGCAAGCTGTTGTCAATTTCACTATATCTCTTTATGTCTTCTACAGGCTGGCCAGCTGTACCGAAAATTCTGAAATACGAATGTATTATATTTTGGGTTCTTCAAATGATAACATCTAATGAATGGTCAATGGTTATCCTAAATATTATCTCCAGTACAACATAATGAACTCAAGTACTTGTGCCTTCCAGCATTAAATTCTTCCTACTAAATATTCCACTTCTGCGCGCTGCAACTTTCAGAAAACTTATTTGGTCCTTTTTATGAGCTTACTTGTTCATACAATCCAATGTGTTTGAAAATTATATTTTGAATCAAGATACTGGATAAAGATAAAATAGACAGAAAAACACAAAGTAGAATAATAATATATACTATATAACTTAGAACTGAAAGGGAAAATCATGCACATGATTACAGACAAATTACTCCATTTAATCCAAGAGGCTCTTACTTTCAAAGTCTTGCATAAGCTGCACAAGGCCATCACCTTTCTTACCTGATGCCATTGATGCTGATGTCACAAGGATTGGTTCTGCAGTGAAGAGTGTTGTATCGGGATGCCCGAGGCAACATACAGCCATGGAATGGCTGCTGAGGAAGTGTGTAATTTGATGGGTCAAACTCTCCTGGGATGAGTGTGACATCAACGCTTGACTGAAATACAGGAGATTTTGAATTGATGATCAATGGAGTCACAACATAACTCCCTAAATTACACTGAAAGATTGACTGACTGGCTTGAATAACAGGTTCCAGGTATGCAAGAAAACAAAAATACAATACTAATCTTGCCAAGTAACTGACAGTAAAGATTGCGATTGCAATAGGTTGGATGACCACGAGTGCTAGACACAATACATGATGTTTAGCATTACACCTGTAATTATGTTGATGTGTGCAGAGTCCGTGTGTTTCTAGGTATGCAATACTGAAATGCGATCTGTCCATCTTAGCAAAGCAGATATTGCAATTTGCTCCTGTCACAACTACTGTCAACTGAAGAAAACGAATCAGCATTGACCAGAATTAAGGTTGCCATCCTCAAGGCAGTCAATATAAAACCAAAACCTTATGCCAGGATATGCCGCCTGAAACAAATTACCTTGTGTCGCATGTGCTGCCCATGTGTATTTACTGATAAGGGAAGTAGCCATATGGAAATTATATTATTATATGCGTAACATTTTTATCTTCCCCTATAAATATCAGTGACCTAAACCTTTATTTCTCACTATTCTGGAATAACAAAGCATCGGGAGTAACGAGTGATTTTTGTCAGAACACCGATTGTCAATATTTGTGCATTTCATGGTACAGTGGAACACGCTTAAACCGAAATTTTAGGGACCGGACATATTATTTCGGTTTAAACATATTTTGGTTTATCCAAACTGGTATGATGGAAGTTGTTAGAAAAGGGGAACAAACTCTGTGAGATCAAATTTCACTGATAACATAATGATTTAGATTCCACAGTCACTGCGCACTTGCTTCACTGACACAATTCCCCCGTCCCCTACCCATGTCCGTCTTCCACACCTGCTGGTGGCCTGAGGCCTGACAATGTGAGAACAGCGTGTTGGTACTAAGCGTGCTTCATTAAGAATAGGTCGCTGGCTCCCACTAAAATCACGGTCACTGTTTTCGGTTCAGCCGTGTTCCCATGAATGTTGACTTTGGTTTATCGCTAGTCCACTAACAAAGAGTAAAAGAGAAAAAAAAAGAACGGAGATTAGCCGTGTTTTTGGTTTAGCCATTTTTGGTTTAAGTGTGTTCCACTGTATATGCCTTTAACAGCTTAAGTTCACTGAAATACTAAAATGATCTTCTTCAAAACGATGACTTTTCTTAGATTTTGTTGAAATTTCAGATGTACAACTGAGTCTGGTTAAAGTCAGCCCCTCAGGACCAAAAAAAAAATAAACAAATAAACAAACTGTGACTCTAAACAAAGCTAATATTAACCAATAATAAGATATAAAGAGAAAAATAATAGGATTGTCAAGAGAGGTTGAATTCCAGGAAGAATAAGCAATTTTAAGAGGAATGCATTGCATTTTAAAAAACAATTAAAGATAAAACCAAATATAAACAAACAAAAGCATAGTGAACTTGAGGGATGAAACTAATGATTAAAAAAAAAATGGATACACCAAAGTCATGAAGCGATGGAAATAAAGACTGACCACAAGCTGCATCAGAAATGAATCCATGGCCTTGATAGCATCAACACTACCAGCAGAAGTTTTCTTGGACAAGTACTTGGCCTGGCGTGTGAAAATAAACAATGCATATCTGATAAACTGAAAATTATTGCCAGAAAAGTGAATGATGTTGCCTCCGATGGGGATGATTATCCTCTATTCTGCTGATTTGACCATTAAGTAATCCTTTTCATTTTTCATTTAAAAAAAAAAAAATAATAATAATAAATGATCTGTGTGGAAAAAATTGAATTTTTGTTACATACAATTTTCTGTTGCATTCAACACTTTAGAGTACATCATATTTTTTTTTCATGACATAGAATGCTAAAACCCACTGAACTTTGACTGGTAAAAAAATTACTTAAAAATCAATAAACACCAAATCTGAATACTTTTAAATAAAATGTGGACATTTCTTGAATGATTTATCTCAGGAAACTAGACATGCTATTAATTTATTAGAGAACTGCATGTAAATTAACATAGGTGAATTTTTGTGACAGTAAAACTTTCCTTCTCTTTCATGTCCTCAAGTATGTTTCTATTTTATTAAATTTTTATTTTCTAAAAATATGTTATATTTTTTTTCCTGCCAGTTTATTGTTACCTAACTTCCTTATTGTCTACTCTATAGTCAAGATGATGCAAGTTTCAGGGTTTCTAGTCTGCTCGCCATATGATCAACACATATTTGAGTCTATCTGAGTGAGCTCCATATCACTGCTTTTAAATCATTTCACATTTCTATAAAATAAATAATAGTAGCACTACTGTGGGCCTGCACGACACTGAGATTCTTCGACCCTCACTTACAGTCCATGGAACAGCATATTTATAGAGTGTTGGTTGTCAGTTGGGAACCAACAGACATTATATTTATACAGTGTTGGCTATCTGCCAGGAGTGATTGTGTGTCAGCGTTGGGAGTATATGAGGCTCCATAGCCCAAACATCATGGATTATCAAGGATGTAGTCCTGTGCCTTTCCTCCCTGGCCATGGGCTGACATAATGGCCTCTCTCTTTCAAACACAGCCATTGCCCTGGTGGGAAGATGCCTTCAGAATGCTCTATTATTCACAGAGGCCTCTAGCTCCTGTGGTTTCAAGCCACACGATCAGAGATTGTTCTTAAGCATCTTTGTACTGCAATTTGGGTCTTCCTCATCTCCGTGAGCCTTCCTTGGGCTCACCATATATAAGCGGTTTTGGAACATAGCAGTCATCCATCCTGATAACATGCCCTGTCCAACATAACTGCGCCTTCAGCAAATAACAATTTGATGCTTGTCATGCCAGCTTTGTCCAGTATTCTGGGTTTGTGACTTTGTCCTGCCAGCAAATGCCCATAATTCTACATAGTGATCTCATCTGAAAGTGTTCAAACTGTTTGATGTGCTTTCAGTACAAGGTCCATATTTCGTACCTGTGTAGCACGCTTAAGAACAGATCTTTACATCTCTTTAGTTTTGCGGACATTTTCACACCTCTCTGCTGGATGACCTTCACGGATAATCTCTTGAGGATCTGACTGGCTTTCTGAATGCTAGGTGGGATCTCTTTATGAAGAAATCCATCTTAGCATTTGTTGCTGCTCAAGTACTGCATGCACTTCAACTGGGCTCCATCGATGGTGATGGCTGGTTGAGGCTCGACTGTGTTTGGGGCAGCTTGGACCAGTAGGTTCATTTTTCCCAGACTGATCATCATTCTGAATGGATTAGACACTTCTGCAAAATGACTGACAATGACCTGCAGGTGGTTTTCATTTTATGTAATTGAATACAATAGAGTAGTCTGTCAACTGTGGTGAACTGTCCAGACTGTTTGGGCAGGCTTTCATTGGGTCACCTTGTCTGGACCACCCTTGCTTGGGTGAGCAATGCTGTCCTGAAAAGGCTGCTCAGTTGCCCAGGGTGCTTCTGAAGTATTCCATTACTTTAACTGAAACACAACGACCATCAGTCACAGGCCACCTATGTGCAGGTTTGTGATTATGACTTCCAGTGGTTACGGCCACTTGCCATATTTGCCACTTCCCCAAGTCCGCAAGCCTTGTAGAAGTTAATAAGAAAGGTGTAGTAGAGTCAGTTAGGAATACAAAAACCTCAAATCGTGCAAATTAATGAAGAAAGCATGAAACTTTCACAGTTGATAGAGCCTGTCTTGAGCTTCAAAATTTGATATAGAGCCACTCTGTCATTTGCATAGAAGCTGAGATATAGGCGTTTAAAGTTATGAAAATGATTGTATGGACGAAAAATATTCCTCTACACCAGACTTAACTGCACACAATGGACGCCCTGTTAGTAGGACCATATCATGTCAGATCGCCCATTCCTCGAAGAGGCAGAAGAAAGAGCGGGGAGCCGTAAATTACTGTTTGGCAATCCGACACTCTTTTTACACTCAATACAGCAACCAAGATGCGCTAAAGTATCAGTTACACGCAAGCGGTGATACCAGAAATGTGTTCCTCCATGGGTGGGATACTTTGTCCTCTTTTGATTTTAGTAGATGAAAATACATGTAATTCTTTTACACAAGACTTTAGCGTGTAAAGACTTTTTTTTCCCTTAAAGTTTATATATTATTAATCGTAATTTGTTTATTTATTTTATTTATTATTTACTTACTTTTAATCTTTTCTTCTTCTTTTTTTTTTTAAACTATTTTACATTGTTAAAGTACAAGCAGGAAGGAAGCATAGGAGTAAGTCACTTATTGCATAGAACAGCAATGTAATCATTTAGAAAGGAAGCCAGTTTTGTTGAACAGGGCGTAGATATGAAGAAATACAACAATACCTAGGAAAGAATGTAAGCCCAGGGAGTCTGGAACCTCACATATTCTTCTCTCAGAAACAAATCAAAGATTATTTTTGGTAGAAGGTAGTCAAACCTGTTTTTACTATTTTTGTCAAAGTTGAGAGGACAAAGCGTCAGCTTCCATAAGATTGAAGTAAATATCCAATTTGTAAGGAAAAAAAAAAAAAAAACAGGGAAGAAAACAAGAAAATCCTGCAGAATCAAAATGAACTGATATTGGACAAGATTGTTTCATGTTATTTCAAGTATTTTACATCTTCGACAGTCTGTCAAAAGCGTATGGGGCTGATCTGATATGGTGCTTGTGAATGGTATTCAAAGTTTATTTAACAAAACTAAAACAACAGAAAATAGGAAAGAAATACACATCAAGTCACTCGGACAAAAAACACCATGTATCTTGGACAAAAATGCACTGGATGATTTATCTACCTATAACTACATCGATATAAACATGGGGAGAAAAAGAGCTGACAGTTGTCCAAAACGGAACAAAATCAAACAATCTGCATGTTGTTTTGCTGAAACTAGTACACTTCCACTGTAATAGGGATATGGGCGTAAGAAAAAGAACAACATCCAACAGATCTTTTTACTTTGCTTATGTTCAGTTTTCTGAGTGCTTGGTGAGCAAACTGTCATAAATTTAACAATTCTATATCCGTATTTTATTGGACATGCCAGCACTGAGAATTCTGACGGTGAGGAATTGAATATGCTGAGTCCATCACACCCTTTATAGATAATATTTCATTGAAAGCCAAATTTGCATCTATAAGTTGTGGCTGATTAAAATGTAGAGATCAGAATATGAGAGGAGAGAACGAATGAAGCAGACATACATCCTAGTAAATGAAAGACAAGCTGATCCTGCCTGTTAATGGAAAAGCAAATCTAGACACATAATAATTACATGTAATATACATTGGAAAGTGAAACTTGCCTGTCATTTATCAATAACATCTCTTACAAAAGCAAGTTTAAATGCCTATGATGCTGTCGTACCTTTGTGAATACAGCTAATTTTATATGAAAGAGTAAGATCTTGTTTGTTGTACAACTCCTTAACAAGTCTTTGTTAATCACTGCCATGGTGTTCTAGGTAGAATCAATTACAGAGTAAAACGTTTCAAAAGGCCAGAAAGCTTGATCCAGTTGTAAAAATGAAGTCCACAGAAAATTAACCGCACTTGAACTGTTTCTCTCCCTTTCACTCGTTCTCTCTCTATATTTTTTCTCTCTCACACACACATACAAATGCAAATACCCTGTGACACTCTACATTTGCAGCGACTGGAGATAATGAAAAATTATGGACACCATTTTCACTTAGCTCATCTCCTGAAAAAGAAGTGATCACTTTCTTTCAAAATTGTTTCTGCAACATAGAGATGGTTGAAAGAAAAATGTCCTCTGCACTCAATCAAGTTAAAAATTACCTACTCATTTTCATTTGGCTGTTTCCAAGATATCAAAATGCCTGTGTTTTTCAATACTCCAGAGTGATTCAGACGATAAAACATTAGAGACAATTTCAAAGAGTCACGGATGAGCCGATATTTCTGAGATATTTTTTTTACTGTGGAAGCTGAAATTCTATTTGGTAGCAAACTATTTCACAGTATCTTCGTCATGAAATGGGCTACAAAAAGAGACAAACTTCATCAAATAAGAAAGTATAATGATTCCATACAATTTAATGTGTCATCAAATTCGCAAGCAGAATGTTTGAAATACCCATAGCATTATTGATTTTATTGCATAGGACAAATGGCCTTCTGCTATCAGTTGATACATTATTACCTTTTTACAGAGTGAAAGACAGAAAGTGGGCGCGAAGGAGTATAGAGAAGAGGAGCAGTGGGGACAAAAAGGAAAATGAAATTGAATGAAAAAGACATAGAAGAAGTCGATATACTGCAATGACATGAAGAACTGAGTTATTTCTTTTGTTTGAATTATAATCATAAAAATACCCATGTATTTGTCTCTAATAGCCCTTTATCTTTAATTGTGCCAAATTTACTTCATTACATAGTATGCTATAATCGTTTAAATGAAAGATATCATTACACTTTAAATGACAAAAAAACGGTATTTCCTCGATTATGTCCCTTGATTTTTATATAGGTTATATAGTGATTTTTTAAGGGCCCTAGTTACCCACTTAGGCCCACTTGCTGAGGTGGCTCTATATCAGTGTTTTTTATTATAGATCTCCCCATCGTATGTACAAAATTTGGTGCTTTCTTCATTAATATGCGCGATTTTATCCTGACTCCACTAGTGTGGGGCTGAGTTACACAGATATATGTAATTTGGCTAATTCCCTGATTGCCACCAAAGTTCATGGCACCCAGCTGTTCCACAGAAGTAATCCTACTCTCTCGATCTCAGTTCAGTGGCATGGAGCATCGTTACGTAAGGAAACCTTCCCTGCTGCAGTGGGTGACCAAGTCTCCTTTTGTGTCTTGTCTTTCTCTAAGCACTGCTGGAACCGAGTTCCTAGTCATGGGACCTTTAGATTTCTTCTGCCTAGTCCATCCGAGCCAGTCTTCACATGAATAGGTAGACAAGTTGTAATTGACGCGGGATTGAAAACCCTCAGTTACCCCCATCTGGTTTTGCCAGTTAGTGGAAACCGTTGCCCAGAATGTGGTCGCTGTTCACACCAGCTGCTGGGAGCCACAGATGAGAGCTGGATATCAGGCTGGGGTCAAAGCAGGGGAACTACTCTGAGAAACACCTTTGTCAAAGGATCCACCCCTCCCCCCCCCATTACCCCATACACCATAGTTATAGAGTAAAGCAAATGAAAACTATAGATTTAATAGTGAACATGGTGTTTTATTTCTCCATAATATATTATCTTCATAAATTCCTCAGCAATTTATGTGGAATTTTTAACAACTTATTACTTCTTTCTGATTGGGTGAACTTCAAATATTTTTTATTTCACTGATGACAGACATGATTTCTATGCCACTCACCTTACTAAGAGTATCTTTGTCCTGTGTTGATTCACTGAGAGAATTTCCCGCAATGACAACATGACATATAGTCGCTGATGATTCTTGCTGACCTGGATCACCCAGCTGTCCACATACTAAATCTACCAACATCTGCATCTGGAACGGCCGTTGTTCTCTGCCCCCCATGTTAAAACCACTGACAAAGAGGACATATCTGCAGAGGTAAGACGAAATGCTATATTATAATTTATTGTTAATTATCATAAAATGCTCAATTATTCAGAGTCAACTCTTAATCTAATGACTGATCATATTTATTGTATATACTGTCTACTGGAAATTATTTATCAAGCACAAAGCTTATGTTGATGTATTGAGGATTCAGAAGTTATCAAACGATGGAAATTCACTATTTGAAAATATTATCAAATATTGTAGTAATCGGTCAAATTATTGTATTTCACAAAACAGTTAGTAAATGACCTACTTGTCTTGCTCAAGAACAGGTCTAGGAACCTGACTGGGCAATTCTTGGTAACAGTAGTCATCGACATAAAATTTGCCCTTGTCCTCTTCTGGTTCCCGTCCCAGCACAGCACAAACCACACCTTTGTTAACAAATAATGAAGAAAGTTAACTTGCACTGTCTCTTAACTTTCATAATAAAACTTAAAACTGGCAGGTCTAAGGTCACTCAAATATATACTCATGTTGTAGTAAGCGAGTCACAAATAAATAAAATGTAAAATGAAATACACTATTTCAGCCTTGTGTGGCTGAAATTCTAATCAACTAGGTCACATCATGGGCATGCTTATACACAAAAAAGGAATTCCCTCCCCAATCACCGACTAAACACATACAATCATGTAAATGTATGATTTAAATTACATTACACTCAAAACTACAATATATATAGTTAAGTTCTAAAATGAAGTAGTTACATATCATGGATGAGTAAGAAAATAAAAAGAGAAAATAGTTCTATGATCAACAGTCAGAACAACATAGCCTTGTGTGGCGGAAATATTATGCAACTAGGTCAGATCATGGGTGTAGTTATACACAAAAAGTAGTTCCACCCCAACAACTGAGAACGAACAGAAAAGCAGCAAGCTAATGTAGGCAGGCCTCAGTACTTTATACAGACAAGAATGGAGTTCCTTGACCTAGCCATGAATATATGTGACACACTTCATCCCACAAAATACAGTCGAGTCCACTCAAACCGAACTCTGATGATACGAATTTCTGATAAATCGAATAAAAACGAAACAATAGATTTTTTTCCTCCTTGCGCCTACTATATGCCTCTCGCAAAAATCGAAGCCATCACCGTGAGTTTCTTTTAAATCGAACCGGTCAGCGCCACCACAAAGGTAAAAATTGGCTTCTGTCCTCTACACGTGGTTTCCACCAACACGGATGCCTGCGGTTTGAAAACAAAGGAAGCAAACGCTGCGGGTGGGGCGAGAGGGGTTAGACAATGTATTGTGCCTGCGCGCAGTGTACGAAGGCCATGTGTTCACGAGGGGAGGGGTGGGGGATAAAGTGAAACAGGGCTTCAGAGCTAGCGCTGCCGTACAATCGATCGATAATCAAGCATCCTGGCAGAGCCTACAGTATTTGGTACAGCATGCATGTACTACACCCATTTACATGTATTACGAAGTGCGTAGGTTACGATAGAACAGTATAATAGAGCGCTGTGCCGGTGTTATTGTTATTGATGTTGGTTCTCGCACCGTTACGGGATAGGCCAGATTCTGCATCGTACTAGATCTATTTTTTTTTTCTCTTGTGGTTGACTCCCTTATAATATAGACACCCTCACAGACTTTGTAATGGCTTCCTTTAACTGTTTTCAGAGTTAAAACTT
>JBCEWB010097957.1:0-12231 GCA_039654565.1 Peronia peronii
TATCTATCTATCTATCTATCTATCTATCTATCTATCTATCTATCTATCTATCTATCTATCTATCTATCTATCGCTCTCTGTCTGTCTGCCTATCCGGCAGCCTGTTTAGTAATCTTCTAGCTATTGGCCGTCTTTTTGTCTCCTTCACTTGCTATCTGACTGTCCAAATCTGATCCTAAGACATTTTTCCGTTAAATCATTCAGCGCTGAACCATCATAGTTGTCTTAAAGACTGAATGTTACGAAAACCAGTCAACTGGACATTTGAAGAAGCATTTCTCTAGCTTTGCGATGGCAACAGGACATTGAACTATAAGTCCCTGAGTTAAACTGAAACAAATTCTGAAAAAAAGCTCGAATCATTTTCTCTAAGAATGCATGGTATAAAATCTGTACGTTTTATAGATACAATATCTGCATCGCTGATAAAGCTGCTGTGATGGTATAAAGCCTGTCCAAACGACGGAAATGATATCGAACTACAATACTGGAGAAGTTATCAAAGAATGAGATAGGTTTGCTGTCAACTACTGACACTTGGGTTAATAAGAATTCTGTACTGCCGTGGATATACAGTCTGTGTCGTATAACTGATAAGCAGCGGTGGAGGCACTATATCTAATACTGGACTCCTGAAAGCCCTCCTGTGCTACCAGTTCACTGATATAGTGCATGATCAAAAGATTGTGAGCGACAAAGTTTTAGTTTTGGACAGCTGAAAGTAGAAGGTGCTATGAAATGATATATCCATGGCAATACAAATTACTTTCAGCTATACGATATTGAAGATTAATTGATAGGAATTGCTGACATCATACGACAGCTACAAAAGAAATAATACCTAAATGCGGGAATAATTTTGTATGCTGGAATATTAAACCTGAAGTACAAATTAATTGCAAATCTATGATTATTTGAGGCATAACTGAAAATATGAGAAGACCAGCAATTGGGAAAAACAGAAATAATTTGGTATGCTCTTTAGATTATCTTGAGAAAATTAACGATGGCAAATATCGATCAGTGTGTTGCTAGTACTATTTGAAAGAAAAAAATATATCAAGGCCGAAAAAAATGTTCATATATGTTCATCCTTCATTACTATAGGGCCAGTGCATTAAAGAAAATTAGAATGCTGTTATTGATGTTTCTATGGAAATCTGATGATACAAATTACTTTGGAAAAAAAAATGTTTCTTTCTACAAGATGACGGAAATGGCATAGTAATAGCCAGTCATTTGACAGTTGACGGCGAATATTAGACAAAATGGAAGACAAATGTGTGTCTTAAATTGATTTATGCTCTTTATTCTGTTGATAATGGTCATCGTTGCAAAATAACGGTGTCTCCCTACACAAACCTGCTGACATAATAATATGTTTATTTGAGGAAACCGGGCAGATTTGACCTGTAGACTGCGAATTCATGGTTGGAGAAGCAAATAGCAAGCTAACTAGGCTGAGTACTCTCTTTGCTTAGGTGTTTGCAGTGATTTTACGGCATCGTATGGCTTCTGAGATTTTTCTTACGTGTCATCAGATATAACATATAGCCAGGTCTCGACCTAGACTTAATGAATATATCTTAAGGTTATCATATCAGTTTTGTTTTTCTGTTGCTTAACCAAACAAAAGACTTTGCCCCTGTAAGTCTATAAGGGCAGAAATAGCAATAGATTGATGAAGAGGAAGTTAGAAGAAAGAGACGCATATTGTTATGGATAAGACAAAAGAACACTGTAAAAAAAAATGTTCACGTAAAAATATGGCAGAACTTCGGCATTAAAAAAAATCCATGCAGATATTAAACATTGTCCTTATAAAAATGCCTCCCTAAGTTGAACGAGCAGCTGGTCTCGAGAAGTTTGTCTAAATTCCTACAGCGTTCGGGGACGATTGAGAGTAGGTTTGTTTCTTATAGATGATGATTTATAAAATCAACATCTGCAATTTAATGTATATGAACTATTTTTTTACGGAGATGCTGTAAGTTCTGACGAGAACGCCCAAAGAACTGATGGCTCTTAAATAGCTATATTTCTAAGTGTATCCATGAGTCATATACCGGAAACTACATCTTTAGCATTTGGCTTGGAAAGTGGTAAACGCAAGAAATCTGCCTTTCCTAGTATCTTGTCTCTGGTAAAGTGTCAGAACCGGCCATAAGTGCAAGACGTTCACTTCAGTAATTCTCCACAGGAGGAGTCACTCTGCCAGTGACTAATGAGAACCAAGCTTAACTGACAAGCCAAGCCCTGCCATTGAAATCTAGTGGACTCTGCTAGTGAGCAAATGAATTTGTCGGTTGTCAGATGCAATTCTCAGTTCGTTACCTGGGTTCCATCAAAATGAAGTACTCTGCTGTCCGACGCGATTTGTTCAACAATCCAAACTCTGATAATGCTCCAGCATGTTGATCCTTTCATCTGTAAATCTGTATTCCGAAAGTAGTTTTCAGCTGAAACTTTTCTTCCATTTAACACGCCATTTCTAATATCGTCTCTTTGGAAGAACTAAACATTATTTCATATATATGAGCAGTTTGACAGAGGCTCAGTCTGGGCTGTAATATTTAAACATTCTGAGATATTTATATTTACAGAATGTTACGAAGGACACCAGCATTCAAGTCGAGAAGAAGAACAATACCCTGTTAAAGTTATTATAATTAAAATCCCTATTTAGAAGAATTACAAGTTTGCAAGCAGCTATTGGGCCGAGAAGCGGAATTAAAACTCTTTTTTAAATAACCTTTAACATTATACAGGACACAGGACAAATTTTTGTTTTTTCACAGGATCTGCTATATTCTGTTGTACAGCCGTTGCTAGTGACACTAAGGGCCGAACACTTGAAGTCTTGTGTTGTTTCCTCCATGCTTTCGCTATTTGATTTTTGTCTGTAACTCTTCTTTTCTTTTTTTTTCTGGGTGTCTGTCTATCTCTTTTCGATTGTTCTTTGCCTAATATTTAGTGCAAACATTTTCTCTCTCTCTCTCTCCTTTCCCTTCCCCTTTCATCCACTTTATATCTCTCACTCTCTGTTTCTTTTCCGTCCTCGCTCTTTGTATTTCCCCTTAGTCTCTGTCAACACATCCGTGTGTCTCTCCCCCTCCTGCCTTCCTTCTTTTCTGTCTCTCATTCCATGTCATTACCATCAGGGCCGTATGAGCTTAGACTCCATAATCATATAATCAACAATTACCAGCTTGGGCCGAAAATTGTGCATTGATTGATTGATCGAGCAAGACGGGCTGAGGACAGCTGCTTCTCTTCTTCTGTCTCTCCCTCTCTCTCCGACAATATGTAGAAACGCATTTATTCATTCGATATTTGCGCTATATATGTGCATTTTGAATACCAGACCGGAAGAAGGCACGCCTTGGAATGCGGCATTCGAACCAGATACCAGATGGGAACTATACTGAGAATGCAAACAGCTCAGCGATCTAAGAAGCAGATTCAGATAGTCAAAGACAATCTTGGACACCAGATTTGGTCGCCTGTAATGCGCAAGACTTAAGAAAAATTAAGAGGTACATCCAGGACTTTGTTTCTCAAATGTTGAGAAAAGCAAATAAGCAAAACACACACGCCACTAGATCTTTTCGTTGACAAAAGATGAATTTTGGTTTATTTGCTTGAATATTATTTTTGGGAATCTTTTCCTTCAAACAAAGCAAACCATTTATTTCAGTCTACATCAGCTGCTACGTCAAACATTTCAAGTCAACCGGACAATTTTAGAGTGAAAACAAACAAAACAAACAAACAACAACGGAGATCAAGGCAGTGAGCAGTGACGGAGCATGCACCTGTCAAAGATGTGAAGGTTTCCGATTCGGTGCAAAATTCAGGATGACCAAGAAGACTCCCCATACACGACAATAGCAATCACTCTGATTGTCTTGTATTTGAGAATAGGAGTCGTGAGATGTTTAGATTTGTATAAGAGATGAGGGAGACTGTGTAGTGAATCCATCACCCTGCGTTCTTCGTATTCACAGATCATTTCCCAAGATTTGTAAGCTACACGAAAATTGAAAAATACGGGGGATAAGATCTGGGCGCCTTTCCCTCAGTGAAGTCAGAAATCAATGAATGCTAGAGGCAGAAAATCGAAAATCATAACGAGACTGTAATAACCATAAAAATAACTAATGAACGAAAAACAGTTTCATTGATTAGCCATTAGACCAACAGAGTAAAATTCGAATTATTTCAAAATACTGTCTTTTAGTGCAGGTTTTTATGCCTGTTTTTAAAAACATCATTCTTGATGTGATTGATAAGCCTCCCTCCTTCTTTCCGCTCCCCAACTCCCGTCCCTCCCCTTCTTCCCCCCCCCTCACTCCATCTAAAACAGGCCTCTTGAGGATCGTCATACACACTGATGAAAAGGATGATCCAAGATAGAGCTTTGCCGTACATTCTACAGGCGTGAGAGGTCAAACCTGAGCGACAAATTAACCACACTATAATATTCATTATCCTCTCTTTGGTCTTTTCCGGCACCGACTACCCGTAATGATTTCTTTTTTTTAAAAAATGGCAAGCATAAAATGGGATTTGTGTTTTGTGATTAGATGTAGAATTGACTTTTTTTCTGCGTCACCAAACACGGATTACAAAACTCCAGATATTTATTACAATTTATACTTTGGCAAATTGATGATGTTCAATAATAAGTAACTTTCTGCGATATTTGACTATGTGACAGGCTTAGCAAAGTGAAGAGTGAGAGCAAGACGGGTGTGACCTGTTGTGCTTGCGATCTGAACACAGGCAACTTCCTAATGAAGTCACAGAGACACGGGGTTGGGCTCCTTGCTGGCTCAGCATGTCCTGAATAATAAACCGCTAATTCTCGGCTCTGAGAAATGACCGCTAGTCAGTCAGGGTGGCCGCTGTGAAATCTGCCCTTTTGCTGATCAGGTTGGACTGGCTATTTCCTTTCTTGAACCCGTTGATTGCCTATAACAAGATCATTATCATCATCACAGTTCGCCAGTGACAATAAACCTTCGATTAACTCGATCTTGAGATAAACTTAACATTTCATTCCGTAACAAACCTTTCCTCCTCCATATTCCTGTCCATTACAAACCTCTTGGCCTATTTTCTTTCATCTTCTTTATCCAGCTTTGGTTCCGCCCGGTGCTACTCGTATTAAAAATTTGATTTTCTTCACGGATGATCTGTCCGACGCGATCTCTTCCTACCAATTTGTTTTGCTCTGTTGATATCTGGTTGATTATTTCACCCAGCTTCTGATTTCAATAATTGCCTTTCCTGACCACTGCATTCTGGGAATCTTTATGACTCAACAATGGGGCTGTTTCTGACCAGCCCTATTACTTCCCTTTGTTAGACACAAAGGATGTTGAAGAAATATGACAAAGTGGGACAAAATCATTATTTTCCTCTTTGCTTGAAACGTACATCATCAAAACATCAGAAAAAAAAATTGATGTAAAGAAATCGTTTTCTTCTTATTGCAATAATTATTTTGTAAAAGTTTTATTGTATCCTTTATCAAATTTTATGCGCATGTTATCAGTCTTTGCATTGACAAGAATGAAGGTGATTTTTTAAATTTATTTATTTTTTACCCCTCTTTGTTCAACAGCCCTTGTGTCTGGCAAAGGGTAGTAACAAGGCTGGTCAAAAACAGCCCCCATTGACGAATGTCCGGAGTTTTCTCTAGTTATTTCTGGTAGTCCTGGTAATTGCTCAGGTTCCGGAAAATTGTACACAAACTGAATTTACCTTAGTAATAGAAGCCTGTCTAATAGAATTTTGTAAGACAATGAAATTCTAACACTTGACCACTACAATATTTATTTGCAATGAAAATACAACAGCAGCAATATGGATCTTTGCTTTTCAGGAGTTGGCAAATTAATGTCGCTGGTTTTACATGTGATACCGAGAAGACAATAGAATGAACATGCAAGATTTTTGTACTGACAAAGCCGTATAAAATAATAATAAGCACAGGAATATAAGTGTATATGTGCACGCGTGTGCATGACTGAAAACAATGAAAGAAGTAGGGCAGTAACATTAATATCAAATTGGATATATAATAATCAAAATAATGCAGTGTTATGAATGAGAAGTTAACACTTTTTATCATTATTATAAGAGTAACCTGTGGCATAGACGGTGTTCTGTAGGTTGTGCTTGCTTCGTGGAGGTACCTTCTTGAAAGAGACATATGCGCATACAGAGAGAAGAGAGAGAGAGAGAGAGAAAGAGAAAGAGAAAGGCCGAGATTACCTAGAGAGACGGAGGGATGGACAGACAATGACAGGCAGAGATAATGACATCGTGAAGATAAGAGAGCGAGAGACAGGGAAAGGGAAAATAAGTGTGATCGAGTCACCACCGATACATCACACCTTGTCTGGAGGAAATTTCCATAGGGAGCAGTTTAGTATTGCCACACTGCTCCTCCTTTATCTCTCTGTCTCCCCAGTACAAAGGCCTCTAACTCTCTGCTCACACGGCGTCAAAAGATGGCAGTGATGTCCCCGTCTGTCACGTGTTAGATGGCTGCAGCAGCTCATTGACATATTGTTTACCTGAAAATTTCTGATTTCTCTGTCCACTCATATGTTAATATATTGATGGCAACTGGCTGTATGTCCCTGTCTGGACTCGTGATGAGCACATTCTGTCCTAGCGCACCTTAAGGACAGTAGCAATTTTCTCCCGGATAAAATACTCTAAAGAGGTCACCGTAACCGGCACAAGAATCATATAAAATGGCACTATTAGTATTACTTGTCGGGATTTGCAATCCTCTCTTTTCTCTGTAACGTATTTGTCCTGTATTCTTATTGTTAATCTCTTCCTTTGTAGAACATCACCTTAAATGACAGTTTATGCCGTCATCTTTTTTCTGTAGAAATGATGCAGTCAGAGGTTCTCATACTACAAATGTCTTGTTATAAGTTATTACACAATATCCGTATATTTTCTTAAAAGATAAATCCCTGTCACAAAATACGTCAACATTTGAGAAGAACTGCGCAACAGAGAATAGGCGTGTCTATGTATCTGTATAGAGATTTCCAAAACAATCATTTTCGCAAATGAAAAAGCTTGTTATTCAATTTATGTTATCTGAAGCTCACGGTTGTCAATCAGGATAACCATACAGCCTTACAATGACACAGGAAGATAACATTCAATCCTTATTTGAAAACTGAGCTCTGGCGAGAAAGTTATTTTGCTTGGTCAAGAAAGGGTCATAATGCCTGGTCCAGTTACATATTATTACCAATATCCATACTCTTTTGACGGATAAACCCATGTTACAATTTTATGCCGGTTAAATCACGGTTTTGTTTTGCCTTTCAACCTCCAGGAGGGTGGTTTTCTCGCAAAATATGCCTAGATAGAAGAGAACTATGCAGCAGCAGAGAGGATAAGCGTCTACTGGAAACCCATTCAATGATTTCCCGATCTGTTTCTCAGAGATTAAATTTGCTTTGACTTTCTCCACTGTTGCCCAACGTTTCTCGATGCCTTTACATTTTATTGCAACATCACAATTGTTTCCGAAAAGATGCTGTGTTTCTAATAAATCTGACCTTCTGATGCCATCTTGAGAGTTTTAGAAGTGAGTTGAAACGATGTGACTAATCCTCAAAGATTTTTTATTATCATTGTGTCTGTGTATGGTTTAGTGCTCACTGGGCCCTGGTTAACAGTCGATATATACATAATCGCAGGAACATCCATAAAGTCTGGACACAGAGGAAATATTATGACTATATCATTTTTGTAGAATTAATGTATCGGATTCGTGTGAATTTCGCGAAGCGCACATAGCTTTGCGTCACACATGGTGCAATTAAATCACCTTAAGATAGTTGTTTATGAATAATTCATTAAATGTAATGTTATTCGTTCTTTTTGTTGTTGTTGATGTTGTTGCTGTTTGTTTGAAAATGAGCACTTTACCTATGGGTCCAGTCTTTACGGATACCCTGTACTAGAGATCGCTTTGACTCGGCATTCTCCCTGTAAAACGTTGTGTGTGTGTGTGTGTGTTTTTTTTTTTCAGTGTTAAGTGCCGCAATGCCGGTGATTTGCAACAAAATTTACATTTCTGTTGCCTGTACAACACGTTGTACGTTGTAGTCCATCTCGTATGCAAAATGGCATGTATTGAGCGGTTTCATGATGATAAATAGTTTAAATCATCCTCTGTTTTTTCTTTTCACCAGCACTTCTTGGATGTTCCCATCTCAGTCTTTCCAACCACAACACATTTCAATTTCTTAAAAAAGATGCTTTCACTTTTGATATTCTGAGTTAGACAGTCTCTGAGCGTGAGAATCCCTTCTTTACAGGAGTATCTTAATTCATCTTGGTGTGGATGAGCGGCGTCCATTGTGTACGGGAAATCGGTCAGAAGCAGTGATAAAGGATGAGGTTTGTGTGTGTATGTGGATGGGAGGGGGGGGGGGCATGAATTGTTTCTTTCATACAATTTTGTCGGACGTCTTTACCCATACTATTGAATGCAGCTCGGCTTTGAGTGAGAGAGAGAACTGAGATAAATAAGAAACGAGAGAGAAAGAGAGAAAATGTGAGGAGATATGCAGAGAAAGACAAAAAAATAATAGAGAGAGAAATTGAGAAAAAGAAACTAGAAAGAGGGAAGGAGAGAAAGTGAGGAAGAGGAAAGAGAGCCAGAGAATGTAGATAGAAAGAAAGATCATAAGAAGGGAGAAGTAGAGACAGATTGAGTAGAGCAAGAGGACAATAGAAAGAAGAGCGGCACAAAAAGAAGAAAAAGAAACGGGCAGTAAAGGAAAAGTTGTGAAAAATTCTAGTCTAAGATGATGAAAATGGGCAGTTCTGCGTTGCAATGCAATTTTAAGAATAATAAGAATCATTTCTATCATCCACCATCTCTAATCAGAAGAAGACACAGGACAGTTTTACTACAGATGGGCGGTGCGATACTGTAGCCAACTAATAAGCCACAAACTGTACATTTGTTATGCAATTCACTGTCCAAGGGACGCACGGATAGTTTTACATACGGTGAACTATATCTCTGTTCTGCACTGGTGAGCAGAGCCCATCAGATATCTGTTAAATGATCACAAAGTTCCCGGTAATGCTTCAGCTACTTTCGCCATTAGAAGTACCCGTGCTCAGCTGTGTTGTGAACCGAAGAAGCCCGCGGAAGAGTAAAATTTATGCTTCATATTTTTTAATAATGAGATTCACTTTGATGGCAATTTGATAAGCCAATCTGCCTGCTCGAGGACATGTGAGCTTCTGTCAAGCGAAAGGTTAAAGTGTTAATAAAATATTGATCGGCCATAATTGAGTTTTTAATTAGTTCAGTGGAGATCCACCCCGGGTGCAGGACACGGGAGAAAAATAAAACTGTGAGTTATTGGGTCATAATGTCAACTCAGCGTCTTTGTTTCTTACCTCTTCCTCTCACTCTGTGTCTTCTTCTCTCTGTCGCTCTCTCTCTCTTTCTCTCCATCTTTCCAAATAGTGTGTTAGTCTTTTTATATAGTTTGTCCATTTCTCATCCTATATCTTTCTTTCTGTCTGCCTTATTTCTACAATTTTGTTCTCTTTTCGTTGTTTTTTGTTTTGTTTTGTTTTAGTCTCTTTCGACCTGAATGTTCGACTGTAATTACGTGTGTGTTTAGGTATTTGACTGTCAATCAGTTTGTCTGCACATCACCACTTTGTTCTCTCCCTCTGTTTCTCTCTCTCTCTCTCGCATTCTCTCTCTCCCTCCCTATGCCTTCCTTTAAGAAGTCTGTCAGTTCTCTTGGTTTGATCTTAGGTCCTCTAATTTTCTTTCCGTTCTTCTTTTGCCCCTGCTCAATTTTAAAACATCCTTTCGCGCTTCTCTCTTTTTCTCTGTCACTCCTCCCTAATATTTTCTCATTCGCTTTCTCTTTCTCTCTCGACTGCTCCCTCATTTGCCGTGTTGATAAGCCATTATATAAAAACTCACTCAATCTATCAATCTCTTGAGCCTCACTTTTTTTCTCCCATCCCCCGCCCGTCTCTCTCTCTCTCTCTTAGTTACTGGTCTCCCTCACTTAATTTCTATTTCACTCTCTTATTATCTCTCTGGGCTTTTTTTCCTTCGCCTCTTTTGAAATGAACCCTCCAAATTCTTATTCTTCTCTCTGTCTCTTTCTCCCTCTCTCTCACTCTCTCACTCTCTCATCTTCTCTCTCCTCGCTTCCAAATCTTTATCTCATTTCCTCATGCATGGGCAATTATTTGTTTATTTTCCCCGGGAAATAGATGGACAGAAAGCTATAAACGGAATAAAAAAAAAGCGACACAGATTGAAAGAAAGAAAACCAGACAGACCGACAAAGATTGAAAGAAGGAAAGAGGAAAAAATAAGAGAGACACATAATTGAATGGCAAGAAAAGAAAAAAAACAACAAAAAACAAATTTTCATATACCTGTCAGGGAACTGTCTGCAAGAAAAAAAAATAAAAAGGAAGAAAGAAAGGAAAACACACACGATTTCTTTCCAAGACCCTGCAACACGTGTTGTTGTTGTTGTTGTTGTTGTTTGTGTTGTTGTTGTTGTTGATGGTGATGGTGATGGTGTCACAGCTTTTAGTGATGATTGGGGTGATGATGTAGGTGGTTGCAGTGACGAAGAGAGCTCAAGAAGGTCGAAACTCTGGTCCTCTGGATAGTTTTATTAATTTCAGACTTCTTCAATTTTGCTTAATCTCTTGTCTATTCATAGTAATGCCACCATTTGATGGCAGTTTATCAAAACATTTGATTGAAATGATATTAGTGATGGTGGTGATGTTGTTATTGTTGGTAGTGCCGTTATTGACATAGTTGTTCTTATTTTTGATGTTTTGATTTTTTATTCTATGCTCGTCTTTTGGGCGTGTTTTAACCGCTGTGTTTCTTTCATTTTTATTGTTTACATGTTTACGCTCTTGGCAAACTGAATATATTTTTCTTCTTTCAATTCCATCGTTTTCTTTTCAATCCAGATCCATCCTAGCAACGTTTTGATGACCTTTGCCTAGTTTCTTATTCTACATAGTCAGCTTCATTTTCCGCTTTCATGGGATCTGACTGCTATATTAAAACGACCCTATAGACAAGAGCATTTTTTTAGATTTGATCTACTGATATGTAGAAAATAACAGCTAGCCTCGACAAATCTAGAAACGACATTCTGTAATTATACATGCAAATACAGAATCTGGGAAAAGTAGACACACGAGGATACATAGACCACACAAGTTCGTAAAAAAGAAACAAAGCCTTTAATAAGTATTTGCCGGAGTTAGCTAGCGATCATCGAAACTGCTTTTGAGATAAATCATCAGATTTTAGGACCCCTAATAATCCTTAACATTACATTTAGAAACACATACAGGTGCGTATTTACAGGTGTGCGGACAGAGATAAGGTGATATAATATAACAGTTATATACAACAGCACACACAGAAGTAGAAGTACAACATATAAAAAAGCGTTAAGAATTTCTTATGGAAAGTTTCATGCAAGATCATATCTCTCTTTTTCACGCTGAGAGTCTTATTTAAATTTATAATGTCCAATGATTACAGCTGGAATCGAATTTCGGTCCTACAGAGTAACTCTCTATCTTTGAATTTCTACCTCCACTGGATTGGCATCCCAGATCTGTCTTATTTAATACCCGTACAGATATGCAAAATTATGCGCAGTCAGATGAATATTCGACAAACAACGACATGGCAAATGTTTATTTTACGATAACAATATTGAAATCCGCCAATGTTTGGCTGCTCAATCCTGCATCACCTATGGGCCACTTCGCAATCTTAGCAATTTATTGGGCTGTTCTTTATTTCTTTTTTCTCTCTTTTTTATTTTCTTTCTTCTTTCCTTTTCTCTTTCTTTCTTTCTTTCACCATCTTTTTCTCTTCTCTCCCGTTGTCCTTCGTTTTCTTAGTCAGCTTTGAATTGTTTTCGTCCTCTCCAAACTCGATTTTCTTTCTTTCTTCGATTTTAGTTTTTGCTCTACATTTTTTCTTTTACTTCCGTTACCTTCTCTCTGTTTGTTTTTTCTTAAGCCTCTCAATCCAAAGATGTAGGATTATCTCGGCTTTCAGAAGCTGCCAATTTTTGCTGAGAAATTGTGTGGGTAGAAATTTGGAATTTGGAAATTTTGCCCGGACAGCGGCACGCAGCCTAC
>JBCEWB010097968.1:0-12231 GCA_039654565.1 Peronia peronii
CATACATACATACATACATACATACATACATACATACATACATACATACATATATACATACATACATACACACACACGTAAATGCCTATGTAAATATGCACCTACATAATCCACTATACTATATTCTGCATCATTTTTACTGACAATGCTATAATAACTAAATGACATATTTTTTAATTCAAAAAGGAGCTTTTAGTGCATTTCAAGCTAGCATATTCTGAACATAAAAATTGCTCTATATCTGAAATTGTACAGTAATTTTAATAAGGCATACGTTAGTGTACATATATTCTTGAAACAAGAAAAAATGAAGTTAAGAAGTTAGCTGGCTTACTTAGTGTTTTGTTTAATAATTTTGTTCTTATCACTGTTTGTAATGTTTCCATCCTAGAAACTGATTCTGAAGGACAAGATACGTGGGGTTGTTGAAAGATGAAACATTTCGAGAATTTTGGAGTTCAAGTTGAGAAACTGCAGTTTTATCAAAAAAGATTTATTTTGTTTTTTTTATGAATAGTTTCTACATGGTGAACTCCCCCCTCCCCCTCCCCCCAAACAAAAAACAAAACCTAATTTACAGTCTATCTTACTTTTAATTTATTTGTACATGGTATTTTGTTTCTACTTTTTTTTTTATTTGTCAGTATGTCACGGCTGATATTTGTGTCTCTGCGAAAGTAAGAAGTCATTAATTCCATTTTTCATTGTCTAGAATGAAACTGAATGTTACCACTCACGAATTTTTGATTTTCATCAGTTGTCTGACATCTAAATATCAGATCTTGGGTGGTGGGATCATCTGCAAACTTTACCAGTTGAGAACTGTTAGAATGGTACTCACAGTCATTAGCGTATATAAGATATAGAGGTTAATGTTAGTAATAATGGTGTCTGACATTGCACTCAAAAACTCCATGTACCGGTAATGCTGAAGATTTGTTAATAATGCTAATAACCATATGGCACACTCATTGTCAACAATTAGTAACATCAACTTGTTAACAATAAGATATGGCTGTCTTATGTTAATTGAAAGTCAGTGAACAATTAATACAGAGTCTCCTAGATGGGCTTTTGTCTTGCCAAGATGTTTCAGAGGATTATTTGAAATTATAGTTATGATATTTCCTGTATTCCATTCTTCTTTATAGACAAACTTGTGAGAAATCAGACTGAATTTTTTCTAACACAAGATAATTTTGGGCACTGTTTTGTCAAAGCTCAATTGGTGACATTACTGCTGGTACTAAAATTATTCAAATATGAAACTTGTTAGTTTGTTTGTTTGTTTGTTTGGAAGGGACATTATTTCCATATTTTCCAGACATCTCACATGATCTCAATGCTCAGTGACAAATTGAAAACATAGATAAGTGCTGCTGCAGACGTCTAGAACAGTTCATAGTCAACTCAATAGTCATTCTCTCTTCGATTCCTTTGTTTATCTTTACAATAATCATGATTATATTAGTGATTTATTGCCCAGATCAAGGACCATGAGGGTTCGAAAATGTAGCAAGTGATACTACTGTGTTCAATTTCTACTATATCAAGCCTTCACATTGTTGTTTGCTTTTTTTTAATGTGCTTGATTAGTTGTCGGTTAGACAGTCGTCACAGTTTTAAGAATTGTTTATAAAATGATTATATTAGTGTTATAAAATAACATGACAATAAATAATGTTAAGACATTTTTTGCCTGGAGGGAAGAGGGAAGCTAACAAGGATCAATTGTTAGACTGAAATAGGATAAAAATGACCAAAAAAAAAAAAAAATGTTGTTGATGATTATATTGGTAAAAAAAAAATGTTAATAAGGGAAATGGCTGGGCCTCATCTCCAGCACTGTATTAATCTACTTGCTTTTCGTATGGTCCGTTCGGCAGAGGTTTCCTGTAAATTTCATTTAAGAAAAAATGAAGCATGAAATTAACAGTAATATTGCTATTGTTATTAATCTGGTGTTTTTATTTTCCATTCTTTAAATACAGTTATTTAAAAAAATGCAATTATCAATGTTCGCTATGTTAGAGGTAGATGGAGGTAGTCACAGTGAATCAATTAATTAGCAAACAAAAGACTACACATAAGTTTCTGTGTAGCATGGCGGGGGAGGGGTGGGGTGGGGGGGGGGGCAGAGTATGTTTTATCACCCGCTTATCCATCTTTTCCTCTCCTTCTTCTTCTCCTTCCCCGTCTTCTTATTCTGTTCTCTCGTTACTCCTCCTTCTTCTTCTCTGAATTCTCCATTGTTATTTTCATTCTGTTTTTCTTCTTTCTTCATTCTTCCTCGTATTCTTCTTTTTTCTCTTCTTATTTTTCCTTTTCGTCTTCTTCTTCTTTTTTTTTTTCCATTTCAAAAACTGCCTCTTCCTCCTCTGTCCTCTCTTTTTACTTCTTTCTTTTCATCTTCTTTTTCTTTTGTTTAATCATCGTCTTCTTTTCCTTGTCTCTTTCCTCACCATTCCAATCTTACAGTGTGATAGTTTGTACTTACTCTCGGTGTCATGGGTATTTCACTCCTTTCATCATGTGGCTCAATTGGTCTGAGACAGAAGATGTTAATAATATCAAAAACCAAAATGAAGAGAGTACAGAGAGCGCAGATTTTGCCTAATTAACACACACACAAACACATATACCCACTGAAAACGAGAGAGAGAGAGAGAGAGAGAGAGAAAAAAAAAAAAAGAAAGAGCGAAAGAGAAGAGCCGTTTTTGGTTAATGCTCAGAGAGAGTGAGGAAGAGAGTGTGGGAGAAAAAAGAGAAAAGAGAGAGGGAGAGAGAGAGATAATGAGAAAGAGGCAAAAAGAAAAGAAAGAAGGAGAGAGAAGGAGGGAGAGAGAGAGATTCAGATTCTACGTTGTGCTTTTATGCAAGACATATTATGCTTATTTACTATGCAATTTACTTTTCGTTTGTCTGGTGTTGTTTACACACCTGTTTATTCAAAATATTTTTAACTGTTATAGCAACTCATGAAGTCTGGTGAAAGACTGACCCCAAAAAATGAAAAAACAAGGAAAAGAAAGTAAATATATACATAAATAAATAACGAAAGAAAGAATGAAAGACAGAAAGAAAAGAATGAAAGAAAGAAAGACAGAAAGAAAACAAAGTCTTGTTTCGAAACCTCCTTTTGTCTTAGACTGTCAGTTTTCATATTGAATCTGCCACCAACGAGTAGAAGGATGAAAGCAAACAGTAGACGAGTTGTACACTCACCTAGACTGCACGCTAAGTTCGGAAAAGACTCGCATGTAGAACTCAGACTCTTGGCCAGCCTTGTAAGTGCAGGGTACGATGATATGCTCACCTGGGTCCATTTCATACCTTACAGTACGTTCCCTGGATAGGATAGGAAAATAAAGCAACTCAAGCGCATGGAGAAACAACAGTTGTTACTTTAATTTAAAATACTACATTTACATTGAATGACAGATTTTGTAGAATATACTGCACTGCGAGCATAGAATTCACCAATATCCCCGGAAATCCCATCGACCTATGTCCTTGGCCTTGTCTCGGCCATAAGTTTGCCTCACTTCTTGGTTTGCCCCTGTTATGGTGGGTAGGAAATATCTGACTAAAACTGTTCACTGTGAGCCTATGGAACTAGATGCCCTCCAAACAGTAGTGAGTAGTGTTAATGATTTAATGTGGTGAAGAACCTTTAATGAGATTTTGTGCCTCATGCACGATCACCACTGTTGTCCTTGAAGGTCTATTTTCTTAAGTGTTACTGACATTTTTTGAGAAATTACAATTCGACTCTTGAGAGGCAGATTATATGCATTTGCCTAAAGTGCCAAATTCTTGAAAAGTAAACAAAGTCAATGTCAGATAATTATCAGGATCAAGTTGATGTTTATAGAAAAGTGTCTATACTCCATGCAATCGCACTTTTCTAAAAACAATGGCAGTTGGATTTAAGAGAATATGAAGGTTCTTCACTACAGAAAACAGTTTAATGGTTTTACGACATTTGTGGAATTAGTCTTTCAAAGATCGACAATGGATTATTCGCCCAGGCTTACCTATATGGCCAATAAAGGCCTGATGTTTCCACCATCTGGGGGTGGTAATCATCGAAATTCTCCGTTGTTATACGATTGGGTTTCTTCCCTTTTTTCAGCTGCAAACAAAATAAACAAAACAAAACTAAATTAAAGAATTTCTGTTAAACTCAAATTGCAGATTCTAGGATAAAAAGTACAATAAAGGGATAATTTACCTCGAAAAAAAAACAAAACATGTTTCCCTTGAAATTGTATGCTTTTCTTAACTACTCTAGTTTTACATTTATATGCTATTTCAATGCTTGCACTGAAATTTCTATATCAATCTCTCATTGACTTTTTTCTTTTTCTTCATTTGGGCTTTCTTGATCTCATCTCCAGAGTGTGTGAAATGTGAATAGGGTACTGTTCATTCTGAAGATTTCAATTAGAAGATCAGGGTTATGTATTTGTCGTTAAAGAAATGCTATACTTTTTTGTAATTTGTGTGAATCTTTGTCCATATTCTTCCTCAACTGATTTCTTAAGATCACTATTAGTTAGCCAGACAAGGCCTGTGACTAAAAACAACAACAACAACAACAACAACAACAACAACAATAACAACAACAAAAACAAGATGATTATTCCAAAGATCAGTAAATCATTATCTAGACAGTCACTATCATTGATCGTGCATAATATTATGTGATTTTCCTGAGAGTCTCAAATTCATTTTTTTCCTTCATTGTCATCCTTTTGTTAAAGATAGAACAAAAACAGACATACAGTCTTCATTTGAAGAGACTAGGATGAAAAGTCGAATTTATCTTGAAAGGGATTTCTTTCTTATTCTAGTTACTCCAATTTTGCATTTTCTGATGTTTGAATTTTTGCGCTTCAAATTTTCACTGCTAATCTCTCACTGATGAATTTGATGACAACAATTAAAAAAAAAGCAATTACAATATTTTGGTCACATCAAACGTCACAACACCATCTATAAAGGTATACTGGAAGAGAAGATCGAGGAAAAAAGAGCAAGAGGAAGACAACGGAGAATGTGGACCGATGACATCAAAGACTGGACGAATCTACCTTAAGAGGAATGCACCAGAAGAGTCGAGAATAGAGAGAGAGGGCGAATCATTTCAAGTCGACCTCTAGAGAGATGACACGAGATGATGATGTTTTTCTTTCTCTCTCTCTCTCTTTTTTTTTTTTTTTTTTGATTTTCATTGATGCTATCTCGACCTGGGCTCAAAACTGTTTGAAATGGGACTAAGGTACTTTTCGTTTTGAGTACTTCAAACTATAGTTAATTTTAATATCCACATGATATATTTGTTTTTTCTAGGCACCTTGAAGATGACGAAGCCAATACTGATGTCACCAGTGTCTCTTTGCAACAAACGATCCACTTCAAAGAGAGAGATGACCACTGTGGTTGGACCCCTAGCGCTGGGGATGCTGAGCTCAAACTGAGGATTGGACCAGAAGCTCCTGGAGCTAAAACTGATGGGCGGCCCTCCAGCCGATAAGCCCCCGACCCAAGATCCATAGTGCTCGGTTTTTTGCCAGTTTGAGAGTTGCTGCAAATATCAGACACATCAAAATGAGAGAGGAAATCCACTAATTTGAAGTAAAGAATTAAAAGGACTTACTGCATTAAAGATTCTGACAAAATTGGAAATTTACGTGAAAAAAAGTAACTATTTCATGGTAAAAATCCACTGACTGGAGATATGAATAGTAATAATACAACAATATTTTTTTTAAATAAAATTTTAAAAAGGCATATTTGGGAGATCTTTGCAAATTTAGAAATACAAGAGGAAAGTAAGTATTTTATAACAGAAAATCCACTAATTAGAATCATAAGAGAATGTGTCGTATTTGAGATATCCTGAAAATTGTTCATTACAAATATATAAAAGAAAATTAGGTATTTCACAACAGAGAATTCGCTGATTATAGGTAAAAGAAAATAGATAATTTGTTTGAGAGATTCTAACAATTTCAGGAAGCTTTGAGAAAGGTAAATAATATTTCAAAGCAGAATATCTGCTTATCTGCAGTAGAAAGTAAATGTTTCTACAGTAGGTCTCTCATGTCTCTCCTGCATTTGAAATGTCTCAGAGACACATCTCAATGCTGGTATTTTAACATTTATATTAAGATAAGGTAAGATAAGGTAAGGTAAGGTAAATGTAAGATAAGGTAAGATAAGGTAAAGTAAGTTCAGATAAGATAAGATAAACTTTATTTGCCTCAAAACGAAATTCCTGTCACAATTGTAACAAACATCAACATTCATATGCGATATGCATGTATAGACTTAAATGTCAAGAATAGCATCAAAACAAGGTAGACTCAAGAAAATTGCCGGAACTTGATAAGCGTATGGCTGATGGCAGAACAGAATTTCTGTGACGTTTCTGATTAGTTTATACTTACATCAAAAGCCCACATTTTTCGAAATATTCAGTTGATTTATACAATGGGTGCGTTAGAATCATTCCAAATTATGTTTTGAAGTTTTGATACACAGGCCTCCTGATAGAAGGTGTCGATGTATCCATGACTTCCTTCAGCATTTGCTGTGAAATTTGGAGTCGTACTAGACAGTCGCAATGAATGGACGGGGATCGAGTGAGAGGTAATCATTAAAACAGAGTGGGAAAATCACAGGACAGCTCAAAATGTCAGTACTGAAACTACGCTCACGATGCTTTGTTCACTTCTAGCCGCCCCAGTACTTACCAGGTTGTTGGCGATCTCCTCTGAGAGAGCATCAGGTGTGAGATGGCACAGCTCCAGCTCATCAAAGTGTTTCCTGAAATCTGAGACGCTGATCCTGTACAGAACAATGTAGAGAGTCTAGTAATAATAACAGCAATAATAATAATATATGACAGTTATATAGCTCTTGTTCCTGTACAATACAGACTCTAAGCGCTTGGCACTCCATTACCATCCCGACGGACGTAAATGAAGACACCCCAGTGTTTTCAATTTCCTTGGAGCATAATAATGAGGCTCGTTAAGCATTCAAATCTTTATCATTTCATACTTCGTTTGCATATGTATGCACAGTTCTCTAAAAGACATATTTTTAAAAATACTGTCAAAACCAAATAAACAGTTGATAAATTCAGGTTATTTATTTCCCAGAATGTAAACAATTATATTTTAATACAGAAAATGAAATTAAAAAGATATTATCAATAAATTACTGTCTTAGCTATATTAAATTAAATGCTAGAAAGTCATAAAGTTGTAAAATACGCAATATATGTTGTCACAGTTGGCATGCAAACGAGAATTATGCGAAATCAGCTGTTATAATGAAGAAATAACACACATGTTAAAAATTACGACTTTATAGAGAATGGTGGAAAACCGTTTAGTACTGCTTGAGTTGTTCTAATACCATACATAACTGAATAATCTTCTATAACTGGGAGAAATATTGGAACATTAATCTGAGTTTCGCTACGAATGCATCACTAATTATGATTTATGCCTAACAAAAATAGTGAAACCTATTTTTGATGGTTGGGGACCGAGAATAAGGTAAATTTATTTCATGAATTATTTTCATCCTGGTTGCGTATTTTTTTTGGAACTTTAAGCTATAGAGGGTTATTTGGACTAACAAAAAACGAGAGGAAAACAGATTGATGACAAAAAGTACTGACCAGAACTCTCCATCATCTCTTCTTCTATAAGTATTGTATCTGTCTTCCCTGGGGAGGCTGTTCCACTCAGTAGATCTGTAAGAGAAATTTTTGAAAGATTATTAACTTTTTTATTGCCAAGACATATCTATGCTCATTCCATTCTCTCTTCTACATTAAAAGCAACAACTTTTAACCAAATGTGCAAATCCAATTAATATCTCTGCTATCAGCAGTATATTTGTTTACTGGTATACTGTGATGAATTTCGTAGCAACTATTATATTTGGAGTGATGTTTCAGTATTACATTGTTTGCTGTTTTGTCAGTGTAAGGGTGAACTCTGTATTGAAGATGAATTGTATGATACATTTCGAAGTAAGGAGATTTTTTGTCGTTAGTGACTGAGGGATGGTGATTGTAATATAAAGTAATATAATATAATATAATGTAATATAAAGGCAGGAAACTCCTATCAGTCTCGAAGTGTTACTATGCCACATCTCATCCTACGGACATAGTCGGCCCAATTTACTGGGCCAATAAAAAAATCATCATATAAACCATTATAAATCACATGAAGACACACAGTTTTGATGCCACCTGAAGTATAAGGAATGATTCAATGGATTAATTATCTGGATTAATTATATACCTTTCAATTTTTACCTGCACTATTTTTCCAAATTAGACTGTATTATTTCTTTCTCAATTTTTTTTACTGATACTCCTGCTGATAAACGTTATGAAAAATCTTGATAGTGTGGGGAACTTGAATAATACAATTGTATGTGAAGACTTTGGAAAATGCATAGACTAGCTCTACCGGGCCTTTACACAAAGGCCGCGAAAAAACCGTCTGCTTGTGGCTGAAGCACGATATTATAGCGATAAAAAAAGCCCTCTTCCATGAATGCTCTTATTTTAAAGAAAAATGTGATTCAGTTTTTGATATCTTTTTTTTTACATCTGCCGTTTATATGGGTTTATGATTGCCACTAATGATGAGGATTTTATGACGCGCGACTGGGTTGTCAGGTGGAAATTCGTTGAGAAAACTGGATTTTAATGAACATGGGAGTACATGAGTTAACTTTGAAGCCATTATCTAGGCACAAATGAGTCGTAACTAGTTTTTTCCAAAGTAAAGGGTACTTATTCTTTTTCCCTTCACACCAAGAATTATATGAATGAAAAATTTGACACCAAATTTATTTCATCTGGTTGCACGACACATTGTGTGTCTTCTCCCGCCACATTGTGACAGGAGTTTGCCATAATACTTCAGTATATGTAATACTGTTCTCCTCACCCATCGCTCCAGGCTCCGTTCCACTCGCCCCAGCCCCAAGGATTTCTAACATGCAGCAGCATTGTGGTTCCATAGCTTGTGCGGGCCTGCAACGTATTAAAATGGATTGCTGGATGGATGGATTTATTGATTGATTGATCAATTAGCAGAACAAACGACCAATCGACTGATTAAGTGAGTGAGTGGATGATTGCTTGATTGGTTTATTGACTGACTAACTGACAGGTTGGTTGGTTGGTTGGTTGGTTGGTTGGTTGGTTGGTTGGTTGGTTGGTTGGTCAGTCGGTCGGTCGGTCGGTCCGTCGCTCGGTCGGTCGATCGGTTGGTTGGTTGGTTGGTTGGTTGGTGATTGGTTGGCTAGCTGGTTGGTTGGTTGACTGCTTGGTTGGATGGTTGGGTGAGGGAGTCGTTGGTTGGTTGCTTGTTTGTTTTGTTTGCTTGCTTGTGTGACTGGTTGCTTGGTGCTCGTTTCACTGTAGTGAGTTAGTGCCAGGTTGGCAGTCGATGTCTTATAATTCTAGGCATTTCTATAACTTGATGACGATACTGCTCTGAGTATGAACCAAGCTGGCTTGAAAATTTGACGAATCTCATTGATTTTATTTTATTACAATAACTTTAACTTATAAATTATCCAGATTATTATTTGTTTATTTTAATCTATTAAGTTAATTACTGGTTGACAGTCCGTATCTCAAAACTAAAGATATTTACATAAAAAAAGAAAAGAAATGTGGTGCTGATGATATGATGAAGAAGTCCTGTAAAAGAATCAAAAGGTTCCAGATTTGTCCATTACCATCACTCTATTCAAGTGTCAACATATGGAGTCCTAAAATTGTTTGTTTATTTGTTTCTATAAGTATATTAATTTAGTTGCCGGTAAACCGCCCATCTTAAATTTTTTAAAAAGTGTATAAAATGATGACGATGTACTGGTAATGATGATGATGATGACTAATAACATGTTAGTAAGGAAGAACGAATTGTCATACTGATCTCATTCACCCCATTGATGCCAACTTCAGCTTACCTCTTTGATGTTAACAATTGTGTAGGCATGGCCCTCATAAAGACCCGTTTTCTGCCGTATTTCCCTTTCCCCGGGGACAGGTCTTTTGACCTAAAATAGTAAAAATGGCAGTTGTAGTACTCTCAATAATAGTAATAATCATGTATATTATCAACAACAGTAGCAGTAGTAGTAAAAATCGCAGTAGTTGAAGCAGTAGTGTTATTCGAAGTAGAAGTACTAGAAGCACATGGTAGCAGTGGCAGTGTTGTAGATAGAATAATGGCGGTAGCTATTGATGTATTAGTAACAGAAGTAATAGCAGTAGTCATTGAAATATTAGCAGTAGAAGTAGACATAGCAATAATAGCAGTAGTGGCGATAGTAATTGTAGTAGAGGCAGAGATAGTATATAATCTATATACAACAGCTATCTTTCTTTTATTTACAAAAAAAAAAGAAAAGAAAAGAAAAGAAAGAAAGTCTATTTAAGCTGTCATATCCAAATTCTGATTTTAATACAAACTTCAATTGAGAGACACAGAAAGAGGCAGCAGAGACAAACGTTTGGAGGAGAAGGATAAAGCTGAAAAAAGCTGAAAAGTGTAAAGACTAAAATAGAAATATGAAAGAAATTGAAAAGATGGAAACCAGAAAAATAAAAATAGATTTATAAAAAAAGGAGTGAAAAAAAAAAAAGAACAACAAAAAAGATCATTAAACATGAAACAGCAGGAGGGGAATGGATAATGAGAAAAACAGTAACCAAAAAAAAAAAAGGTAGTGCAGGTAGATTAAAATGCGCCTTTCAGAGCTTTTTTTTGTAAGGTGAGGGTGAAGCGAGGGCGAGGGGTTCTTTAAAATAATTCTTCTTCCGTTTGCTTTCCTGATAACATTCCATATTGATGTGCTCAGGTGGTATAAACTCGCTTTCACTGCGTAGTGCGTATGTCAACTTTTCGCGTTCGCGTACCCATAAACAACCTGTCTTGGCATGAATTGATAGCAAGCGAGATATGAATGCGCTTCTCAGCTCTTGTCAAAATACAAACTCATAAACACTCGTGTTGTTTTTCGATTCAGGCTGGCAATTTTGTGTGAACTATCAGCAAAATTTCTATATCTCAGAGAAAACACTTTGAAAAGTAAATTTACTTTCATTCTCAAGGTGAAGAGCACTGCAGAAACATTAGAGTTTACTGGGATCATGATTAAATTTCCCACGGCAAAGAGAAATGATTTTCTTTTTCATCATTCGCTATTACATGTAAATCAAATCTGTCTTTGTATCAGCAAAACATTATTAACGAAAGGGTATATAAAATAGAAATAGGAGCTGAGTCTCACAAATATCACACGAAATTACAGGGCATTAAATTTACTGAATCACAAATTATAATATAAATTTCTGCTCTCTTTCTACCTTTAACTGTCTGTTCTTCTATCTATTTTCTCTCTCTGTCTCTCTCTCTCTCTCTTTTCTTTACTTCCTTTCTTTCGGGTCTCACTTTCTCCAGTTATTCTCTCCATCTTATAGATCTATGCCAAGCGACCACACCTCATGTTCCGTCTTTTCTCTGAAAACTCTCTCACTCTTTCTCTCTTTTCTCTCAATCTATGTCTATTCTCCCCTCATGTCCCTTTTGCTGTCCTCTCCCCTTTCATTTCCCCTGTCTGTCTTTCTTCAGCTTCCTCCTCCTCCCCTTTCGTTCTTCATTACACGTATAGTCACCACACAGTGGCTTACAAAGATGGCACCGCCCATTATGCTGTTCATGCGTTTGCTATTGACCAATATCCTGGTCAGCTCCTGGTCTGAGATCTTGTCTCTCAGAGGGACCATCTCTCCAATGCCGCCGGTCAGGTCTACCATAGAGGCGTGAAGCCGTCCTCCATCCAGCACGTCGTAGCTACCATGTAATCTGAGAAAAACACCACGGTTCGATAATTCTTGTTGTGACCGGCATGAAATAGATAGGAAGACTGACATACATATACACATCCATTATTATGCAGTGTGTGTTTCCGTATATCTACCTATCTACCTACAAACTTACATACATACATACGTACGTAGTAGGTACAGACAGACAGACAGACAGACGGGCAGACTAACAGTCAGGCAGACAGACCCGCAGATTGGCGGAGGGACATCTATCTATCTGTCTATCTGTCTATCTATCTATCTATCTATCTATCTATCTATCTATCTATCTATCTATCTATCTA
>JBCEWB010097990.1:0-12230 GCA_039654565.1 Peronia peronii
AACGTAAACGTAAATACACCCCTATGTGAAGTGGTTTCGTCCAAGCAGTTGCATCAGGTTATGAACAAATCTGTAATAGGAATGGTCTGTGGGATGAGGGGTGATAAAATTGGCATCCATATGAAAATGACATGTCTTTGTCAATACAATCCCTTCTCCTACTATTGGCTCATTGCAAATATTATTACTTGTGAAGAAGGGATGGAGTTAGGGGAGGGATTAAAGAAAGACATTGGTCAGCAAGATGGTCATTCTCGGACTGCATTGTGTTATTACAAAGCCAGGGCAGAGTCACTATAGTCAGAACAAACACCCTGAGGCAAAGCACTAGCTTCGAGATCCAGATTGACAAGCCCGGCAAGGTGCGCTGCAGGGCATTATAACCCTTAGGCTGGGTTGCAGTTCTAGAGTTAAGATGAACAGTATTTTTAGCATGGCATTTCTGATGTGTATGGTATGTTTTTTTTTAGTAAATAATAATGTGTCATTTTTTCTTCATGCATATTCAATTTTAAGAGCCATATTTTGATTTGGATGTGAAAGAAAGTTGGTACTGTACACTGATCAGTGAAAATTGAAGCTTTAGTTATGATTTGAATACCTTCAGTTTGTCAGGGCCTAGACAATCTTCATATCGTAATGTGATCTTTCGTGTGTCATTAATAGCTTTGATTTTTCTCAAACTTCAGTGTGGTGCTCATGTAATTATCAGATCTGTATTTTCAGTTTGTATTGAGCTGTGCATGATATTATTTATTTTTGATAAATATACTTATCTTGTCAGCTTTTAGATGGTGCCATTGTAGACCATACATTAGACAGGAACAGGAAAACTCGAGCAAAGGTGCTTCATGATACCAGTCAGCTATGGCAGAAAGAGTATCCTAATGATCCCTTTGAAATAGAACTGAATCCAGACAAGGTCAATCCAAGATATCTTGAAAATACAACAGTGTTATCATATGATGTTGTGGCAGCTGCTGGTCGACAGAAAGAGTTCGGCTATCAGGTATGAATAAATTGTAAAATGTTTTAAGATGTTGCTCATGCTTCAGAGAGAAAATTCAAAGGAATAAGTGTCATATTGACTGTGCGGGGATTTTGATTTTTCAATTCCCTTCCTGTTTTTTTAATATCTGAATTTAACTGATACCATGGGTTATTATTGAAATGTGCAATGCCATATTTTCAGAAAGGAAACATAGCAAAAAATATTACCTCAAATCATTCCAAAATTCAAAGAAGTGAAGATGCCATTCTCTAGTAAATGAAGAAGTCAGCATATTCATATTGTTGCCAATAAATTCCGTAGATTGCTTTGTATTTTGTATGACAGCTTACAATGAATGAAATTATGGTAATATTCATGGATAGTTTTATGGTGGACTTAATAATTAATTGGTTTGCAATTTGTTATTAAAAAAAAAAAATCAGCACATTTCTTTCAGTGTAAATATTGACTATATGATATGATATATGACACGATGAAATCTGGGTTTCATCAGATTTTGAGCATATGGAGTTATTACTATCACTGTGAAGATTCTTCCTTTCTGTGTGTGAAAAAAAATTCTACCTTAAGTAGCAGTCAAGATATTGGCAATTAAAGATGATGTAGGTGACCTGTTGATGCAGATGAATTTAGTGAGAAACTGGCTGATCGCTTTTATTAATCCTTATTCATCCTTATTAGGCCATGCCACTACATTACAATTTTTGGGCTTTTACTCAACATTTTTCAGCAGATTTAACTCTGAAATGCATTTTTAGATTGGTATAGAAAGGTTCTGTGAAGAAAAAAAAGTGGTCAAAAATTCATTCAAAATCCGTGATTTCTCCGGTCGCCTCAGTTTGACAAGTGCCTGATTTCATCGTATCGCACCTCATATAATACTTGAGTCGAGAGATCATTTTGTCTACAAGCAGGGATATTGTTTTTTTGGCCTTGTTATAGCCTTTCTTCATGTTAATCCTTTCAGGTCAGTCTGCCCCATTACAAAGATAAGAAATTCTTGGAAACAGCAGTGCAGCGGTACAAGAAATTTTTGAACCTGAAGTTAGTTAGACCACAAATGTTCATTGTGCCTTGCTATGACATGGATCTTATGTGGCATACCCACCAACTCCATCCACTTGCCTACAAGAAGGATACAGAACAGATGTATGGGAAAATTTTTAATCATGATGACAGTGTGAATGATCGATCAGAAGGATCAAAATTAGTGACTTCCGATATGGCCACAAGACAGGTAAATAAACAAACACATGTTCATGACTTTCAGAAACTTACTGATAGCTCATGAGTAAAAGAAATTCTTGTTTCTGTTATCACAAATCTTGAAGGAGGAAACAACTGATTTATGTTACAATGTTAGCTAGCTGTACATTGTGGTGAATGGCAATAAAATCTGTTTGAGAACAGCTGTATTTCATAAATGCAGCCAACCCGGTGATCTGTGTATTTTTTCTTGAAATCATCATCTGATTGTTACATCAATGCAGTAAATTCAAAACTGTAAATCAGTCGTAAATTCTTTTTGCCCTTTATCTCTGAAATTTGCTGTTTGTAAGCCTTATTTTTTTTTTTATTAAGCAATTTATGATTTATCCATTGTCATTCTTAACCTTCCAACTGTCGCTAATAAACAATCTGTGTCAGAGGAAGTTAGAGATTTTACCATATGTTGGAAAATGCTTGAAAACAGGCATATCAAAATAAAATAAAGGCCATAACACTATACATTTTCTGAAAGTAGAATGAATAAACTACAACATGATTTTTTTTTTTTCTGATTTGTTTACATATATTGACCTTGACCTTATATGTCAAGGTCAATAATTATGACCAAATAATGAATCACAATATGGCCAATTAAATCATGGTGACAAAATCATGGTGACTGGAATTGTTGAGTTTGATCATGTCACTCTATGAGTATAGCTTTTTTTTTCTTTCTGTCTGCAGGCATGGAAAGAAATATATAATGAACATTTTGCAAATTTTGGGTGTATGTGGCGAGGAGACAATCCCATGGGAAAACTCTTCAGAATGAAAAATGAGGATGTGATAAGCTTGAAAACCAGATCTGCTATGGTGGTATTTGAAAGGGTTGAAATGAAAACTTGCCCTGCTATTGCTGGTAAACGTAGACTCAAAGTCTATACAGCTGTGAACACTAAGGAGGTGGGTTTTAACATTTATAATAGACAGTGTAGCATGTGCTAATATAGAATAGAGTAGATTTTGCTAAGAGAGAAGGAATGGAAGAAATAGAGAATTTTCATTTTGAAATTAGTAAAATTAATGCTGGTTGTAGTTTATTTTAGATTTAGGCATGTTGATGTCTGGAACTTAGAGTTCTCGGTTTGTCCCATAACTTTTTTATATTTGATGGTGAAAAAGGTATCAATATCAGAATTTTTACAGTAGCATCTTTTTCTTTATTTGCTTCTTACCAGTTTGTCTGTGAATGAATACACAGTGCAGTCCATGAGAATCAACTCATTTAAAGTATATTCTCGGTTATTTCGACCTATTTCGGCAGTCTAATTTTTTTTCCCCTTTATATTTCATTTCATTTATTTTGTTTTTGATAATATCAATGACTTCAGAGATGATTTCGCTTAGAGTCAGCTCCACATGACCAACTCTGGCTGACTGACAACTATGAAAAATGACAACAAAGAAAAAAAAAGTTAGAGGAAAACACCTTGTTACTACACATTACAGCTTGAGCCTATCGCTGATGCCTGACTTTCTTTACCTGTCCCGCGTTAGCCAGGATACACAAACACACCCACACAATGGTCCCATTCAGCTCTCCCCACCCACCTCTTGCTGGTAGGCCCAGGGGATACATACAACTACTGAGTCAGTACTGTGGATTTAAATCATACAACATGTCATCTGTTTTTGAAACATTGTCTTAGAAATGTTGAACTGTCAAATTTTGAATATTGGAATTGATTCATATGGAAATTTTTGTGTGGAAAATGGATGGCTTGCTTCTTTTTGACTAGAATTGTCCTTTTTTTTTGGCCTGCAGAGTGACAGCATTGGATGTTTGAGAGGCCCAGACAAAATTTGGCAAGGCAAGAATCTGTTCAGCATTCATTTCCAGACTCGAAGTGTCAACTGTTTGAAATTCAGCCTGAAGGAATACACAGGTTGGGCTTGTCTAGGCTCCAAGACAACTGTTGCGGAAACAACTTTTGATATGCTCCTAGCTCTTGAAAACCTTCCACTTGGACAGGCAGCCACTCATGATCTTACCACCACCACTGCTGCTGCAAATTCCAATCTACAGGTGGGTTATCAACATTTTCTTACAGAAATCTCAATTATTGAAGGAATTTTAACTATTCTCGTTCCTGAGAATTTTATTGTATTCTCTGGACCTCAGAACTTGCTTCTTTGCCCTGCTCATGGATTTTAGTTAACTTCGAAAAAAAGAAAGGAAAATATTTGCGTTTCTGCAACAGTTATCACTGAAATGGGAAGTGTATTTTTTGTCTCTTGTTACATTTTCAAATGATGTGAGTGTTCTGTTCTTCACAGTTGTAATTGATATTTTAAATTGGTCACTATAATTGTATTGAAAGAAAACATCACAACGTTGGATTTTTGAAAAACATAGAATAAAACAGGTAAACATTTGTCAGTGTTACTGGTGGAAAAGTGTGTTCATACTTCAGTGAGTTAGCCAGAACTAAAGTATTAAGCGTCTGAATGCTTTGGTCATTAACATACTGGATGCTGTTTTGAAATAAAATAATTTTATGTGGAACGGGTGAAACTTAGGATTTTTTTATGATTAGCTCTATCCCTGTAAATAATTTCTATCGAATGGCAATAAAATAGACATTGAAAACATTGATTTAATAGGTGTTATTGTCTTTTTTGAGAAATTATGTCATTCTGGGCTATTTTGAGCATCACATACTGATTTACTTTCATTTGGCATTGTCATCTTAAACTTCTTCAACCTGGCAAAAAGTGTTTTCGACATCAACGAAAACTTAAAGTCATTCTTGATGTGCTAAATTTATCTTGAACTCAAGGGAACCGGCTACTCAGCAGCACAAGAACGTTAAGGGCTGACCTAGTCACTGGGGAATCTCTTTATAAACTGAGTCTAATGGTAAATCATAACCATTAACAACTGCCAAACTCCTAAATCACCAGAGCAATCAACTTCATATTCACACATACTCATGCTAAGATTTTAGAAAGCATGGAAAATTTGATTGCTGTAGATTCATTCTGAGGTACCCGTTTGCTGAGGAGATAATATGTTACTGAACTTTAACAGGGATTTTCTCAAAATACTAAATTTCAAACTCTGGGCGATCACTCATTTGAGCTGACTCTAACTCGCCTAGCATGTAGATATTGCAGCTGTCAGATATATCAAATTTGAAAGCCCTCTTTCTTGGTATCAGAAAGACAGATTGACCCATATGTGGGCTAATCAAACCGTCGCATTGCACCACAAATACCCTTATTGGTTAAATTTATAATGTTTAGAATAAAGTGTATGTATGTGTGTTATTGCTATTGTTCATGCAACAACATTCGTAATTAAAATTCTAGGGGCCTCAGAATTGCAGACCAAATGTCACAAGTCCAGAAAGTGCAAAGTGAAATTAACCCCATCAGTGCTTCGCCCAGAACCATTCCGGGCTAAATATGTGCACGATTGCCTATAGCCCGGAACCATTCCAGGTCTATGACGACAGTCAATTTCAGGGATATTATCAGGATGCCTTAGGTTGTATATTATCTGAGTGACTTCCCTTGATATCTTCAACCTTTTTTCTTTTGTTTCGAGGCATCGATTGTGCGTGAGCGGTTGTTTCAAGTCGTAAATTAGTGAAATCTGTGCGTACTTTGTGCCTAGGTCAAAATGGCGAGTAAAAAAAAATTATCATCAGAAGTGTTTGATGAGATTCTGAACGATCGTGATAGTGCTGACGAAGATCTTTTTAGTGAATCTGATGATGACGAAGATAGCTCAGTTAGAACTGGTAGGAATGCAAAATTAGCAGGATACTATACATATTCCGAAAGTTACAGAGAATTTGGTGCAACCAATCTGACTGTGGGCATTAAGAAAAAAATTGCCTGGCACAGGGCACTCCTAGCTGAAAGCACTGAGGGGGTTAAATAGTCTGTGATGTATGTGACAGAACTGTAGGTGATATACTCAAAAGCTGACATATTGCCCATTCTACTTCAGCATCTTGTGCTTTCCTCATACAGATTGATTTTCGGGTAACTGTTGGCCCTGTCAAGCTAGGTCCAGCCCTACTGTACTTGAGACCAGGGAAATACGAGCGAGCAGTCATGCCAGAGAACCTGGAATCAATGTGGGGACCAATTAACCTTCCTCCCCTTCCAGCTGGGGAACAGAACATGTGTGAAGTAGCGTCCCACAAGTAAGTCGAGAGCAAATGTTGGACCTTGGTCATCTGTCATATGGCAACCCCTTGGTGGCACAAGGTCAGTTTATTGTGTCCCATATAGCAAGTCTCCTGTAATTAGTATCCCAAAGAGAATGTATGACCAGCTGCACTGCCCACTATGGTCCTAACAGCTGCAGAGATATGGTGAGTGCTGTTCATCACTGCAGCACCTTGGCACTTTAACGTAATAAGAAAAATGTGGGACAACATTAGTCCTATGGTTTGAAGATATGAATTCCTTGCATGTTTTAAATTTTAATGTTACTGTACATTGTTGATATGAACTCAATTCTTGAGCGAAAAGAAGAATCCAGGAAGCATATATATCCTTGTGTTCTTGTCGTGATATGTTTGTGTAAATACCTGTGAAAGGAGTTGCTTTTTTGCACTTCTGTATTCACATGTTTTGCTGATGTAGCTAGTGCTTGTATCTGTATATCACTAATTCTCAATGACATGGAATAGAGATTCGCATTGTATTACTATTTGTGTAGTAGAAATGATTACCCTTTATGTCCAAAATACACTTGTAATGGTGAAGACTGTTATAGAAAAAGATTGACATAATGAGGTTTGATCCAGATTCAGTCTTTCAATGGAATTGCCAAAAACTGAATGGATAGAAGACCTATCAGCGAAAAGTGTCTAAAAACAAACTGAAAACAAATTTTGAACTCTAGACAGATCTTAACCTATTATATGGTTTATTTCAACAGAGTTCTAAATCATCGCGGGGGCATTGTCTTCACCTGTCGCTTGATTCACTCTCTGCCATTGTTACAGTCGGCAGTGCATGTATTTTATAAAGACAAGATGGTGGCAGTTGCACATCTCATTGGCACTGATCATTTGCCCATCCCTAAACAGGTAATTTCTCTCCAGATAGAGTGGTTTCTGTCTATATGCGTAAATCCATTGTTTTAAAGCATTATCATATATTTCAATATAAATGAGACTATATTTTTTGCTATAGAGACATAACATCACTTGCCATTTTATTACAGTATCTTACAGTGAAAGCATTTATACTATACATCTACAGCAAAACTCATAGAAAGCTTGTGGACTCAAAAACTGATGAATGTATCTATCTGAAATTTGGCATACAAAATTGTTGTATGAAGATCTGTGTTTCTACTTACATAAATATGGAAAAAGCCTATTATGATTTACATAAATCTGGAAAAAGCTTATTATGTTTGACATCATTCTAAAAAGGCGATAATAACTGAATAGTAAATTCTTGAGGGTGGTTGATCGGAATTGTATGTTGGAAACAATAATGTATTATGTTATTGTTCTTCCGCTTCTGCCAGCAGAGCATCCAAAATACCAAACACATTTTCTTTGAACAATGTTCAGTTTAGTCATCCAAAGCACCAACATCGAGGTGCGCATGCTTGCCATATACTTTGATTGCAGGGCAGTATTGGTTTAACTTGGGTTCAGAAAATCTTTCATGAAGGCCATACTTTCTCTGCCAATCTTTTATTTTACTGGTTATTCCAAGAAAGCAAGGAACTATATGGAAATCTAGTTGTATTACTTTGTCCTAAGTCAGAATGACAAAGAAGTTATATTTGACGTAGGTGTAAACTTTTTAATTTTGTTGGCCAAACTAGTAGATTGAAGATTAAAAACCTTTTCTGTCTCTGCACCTTGCAATGCTGGGCAAAGAGAGACTTTCTCACTCACTTTTTAACCTCAGACTCTTTCTTTTTAATGGAGATAAAGGAAGAAAGTCAACCAATTTTTGTTGAAAAAGTCAGCTGGAAAGGAGATTATCATACACCATAACTTGTTATTTATCTGCAAGGCAAGGGAGGAGAAAATAGAATTTGTATAAATTCTCCAATTACTTCATGAAACAGTTGGCAAAGAGGGCAGAATCCATCGCCATGAACCCACGGGCTGGAGACCGAGCAATTGTCATCAAGAATCACCAGGGTGACTGGGCAGTGGTTGTAGGCAGATGGGTAGACTACAGGAGAGGAAAAGCTGGTATTCCAGGTTTGTGAATGGTTCTTACTGTGTGCCTTGTTGTCTGTAATGTAATTTTTATAATTACAGTGTAACTCTGATATTATAAAATTGGATGTTGCGAAATTTCGGTAATACAGAAAAGAATATCCAGTCCCGTTTTCTTTCTTTTTTCTTTCTCTTAAAAAAATATCGGAATTTGTGAAATGCCAATCCTCCCGATCTTGCTTATAGAAAAATAATTTTCCCAGAAAGTGACGAGTAAAACCACGTGGCAGCGTTCTACTGCGTGCGCGATCAGGTTTTCGTTTGTTCAGCGACTCTCAACAATGCTGGCGGGCTCTGATTATACAGTGATGGTTAAAGGTGAGACAACGTTTGCATGATACTTGCGCAGTAGGCTAGGCCGAGGTATAACAACCTGGGATGGAGATGGTATATTTTGTCCATGCAGGTGGAAGTAAAGTGGTTTGGGCAGGGTGTGCCGGGTGGGGGACATAAGGAGTAACCTTTACTGCATTTAGAAATGTTCTGTGAAATGAACAGTAATATGCGCAAAGGTCTGGGAGTGGTCATCAATTAAACTGCTTTTATTGCTTAGCCTACACACTGCAGCACATTACTTTAACTTTCAGCTCAAAGTAAAACATAACATTCAGTAGCCTACCAGTTTCAATATTTCATTGTTAAAATTTGTTGTTGTTAGACATTTTTCTGTGCACCAGTTGAAAAAACGCATGCACAGGCTTTGTAAGGGGACACTTATCAGAGGAAATAATTAATAGTCATAACAAGTCAATGTGTGGGTCGCCCCCCCTTGTTTTATGGCCTCTGTTGGATATTGATAAATTCTGATATTAACCACTTCACTGGTAACAACAGTACGAAAATTTCCTGTAAGGTGTTCTTCAAGTGCTCAAAGACATAGATAGGCAGCCGTCCTCTTCTTTGCGAGCAATCCACAGCAGTGGCCGTTACTGAATATTACGTGAAGACAATAACAGATTACATGGATACGCCTGGTTTGAAATCTGTTCACTACCTCTTGACATCCCCCGATCCACAGCTTGTGGCATCTATCAAAAGATTCTACATATTGATGTGAAACAGCCTGGCCAGTAGTCGGAACATTAAAGTGCTCTTGTGCCTCTAGCTCTGTTTCCCCACCAAACTTTTCTAACATATAGGCCAAGATCCCCAACCCGGCAGGATTAAGAGATGAGAAGTGAGAGAGAAATAACGAGGGACTGACTGAGAATGAGTTGAGTGAGTGGGAGAATGAGTGGGTGAATAAATAAATGGATGCGTGAGTTGTCAAGTGGTTGACAAGAGTGGATCTGTATGTTGGTCCTAGGTCTGTCCCCTGTGTCTGTGTGATTTTAGGTGGAAATTCTGAATGAGATTTAGAATGTACCTCTAAATACTGCGCTGGCAACTTTTGGATCTGAAGAATAAAGAAAGAAAGAAAAATTGTCAACCAGGACAGCACTAACAAAGTCTTCAGCAAATGGATTCTCAACCCTTTTCAAACTTCTCCACCCTTTTTTTGTGTTCTTTTTTTCCCCAGCAACATTTAGGCCTTTTCTATAATCAATCACCGGAGAATATACCGTCCACTTGTTTTCAGTCCAACTGCTTTCTAGTTTTCCCTCTTTCCACCAGTTCTTTCTCTCTCTCACACACACAGACACACACATAAAGTCATCAGGGTTTCCATTTGTTTCAACTTCAAAAGAGATGTTCCGACCAGGGAATCTCTTTGCATGGGTTAATGGTATTCTGGAAAGGTGACGTCATATTCAGCATTCCTACAGTTCTTAGAATTCCTTGAAAGTGCTTAAATTTTGAGAAAAAAATTCAAGGCCTTGAAATGTCTGTAAATTTGGGAATTGTTGCCAAAATCCTTGAAAAGTCCTTGTATTTTTGCACGCGTGGTCAATTTTGTTCAGTGATCGATTGTTAGAACAGGACCTTTTTGTTGTTTTTTTCACTTTTCCAGGCCCGATAGTCACTTTGTATTTTACTTTTGCTGTAAGTTCGTTTCCTAACACGTGCTCGGGTGTTGATGATTTTCTTTGTTTCATTCACTGTGGATCTAGCCTAGTCTAGGCCAGGTTCAGTGCGATTAAACGGCGCCGCTTTAAGTCGTGATTCTGATGGATATTGCGGAGAATTAGATCAAATTGTTGGTCAGAAAATTTCAGACTTCAGCGGAAAAAATGAACTTTTTGATGGTCATAAATGTCCCTACTGGCTGCCGAAGTTTCGATACATTTTCGGAACGGAGAAAGCAAAAACGAAAGTATGAATGTTTTGTACGCATGCCTGGAATGGAGATATGAATGGGCAACTTAAGCTGGCCATACATGCTCAGTTTTTTCTAGATTCTAATTGTGCACTGGGGTTTGCACCATTCACATGGTGCGTTTGGGGGGAAATTAGGCCAACTTGATCATCACAAAATCCTGAAATGAGCAAATCAGGTAACGCCTGATATTTTTTATGCAGTTCTGCAGGCCAAAGTTGAGCACGACCAGATGTTGTTGGCTTCTTTTGAAGTTCCCTTCAGGTGGAGAGTAAATACAGTGAATTATGTATGTTAAAATAGTTACAGATTTGGAATCGGCATGTCGAAATAAGGGCGGACTTCACGTGCACCTCTCGATTTGATGCAATTTATATTTATCCCTACCCTTATTAATAGACCAAAATCTAATACATGCAGGCCTTAGGGATAAGATTACTGTGTCGGATATTATTCTAGATAGTGCTTGGGGAAAATGCAGGTTGAATACTTAACTTTTTGTAGTTTCTGCTTGAAGCCAAGAAACTAAGAGTAACAATAAGTCTCTCATGTGGATTTATCGCTTTATTCATCACTGTATTCATTCTCTCTATATGAAGTCTTACATTATACAATGCTCAGCAAATAAAGATAGGCCTTTTGAACCAGAGATAATCGTTAAAATCTTCCGAGTACAATCACAGTTCCTCCAAAAGATTAATACAAGTAGGGGTTACTCTAGCCAGCTTTTTTATTTTTTTTTTGTTCACCTATTCCTTGGCTTTTTTACACAATATGCAGCTAAGCTTGGATAGACTAATATCTCACAATGCCATTTGTCTACACGGAGAAAACTGAGTCGCACAGCGTGATAAACTGAATGTGTGGAGTGTTCGAATGTTCAGTAGAATTGACTTCGGAACTAGTGTCGATGCATCTGAAGGAAATGCGGAGTCAAATTAACTGAACGTGTATAGTGGGCTTAGGCAATCTAGACTTGTGTTGGGATCTCAAATCATGTTTACATACTCAAAGATCTAGATTCAACATTGAGTCCAGGGGTCATCTGCCATTTTTTAGTAAAATGTCATCACTTGACAATCCTGTTTTGAGTAAATATAGGACAGAAAGAGGAAATGATGTAGATCTAGATATAGTCAGTAATAATACTGAGATCTCGTGAAGATCTTGGACGCAGCATTCCGCAGAGTAGATCGTCTGGTATGTACTGTAGTAAGAGAGAGAAAAATGGAGATCAAGTAAATCTATGAGTAGGAGCTTTCTTTGTATGTATAGAAATAATACTAGGGTCGGGGCATCATCCGGTCATCTTGTAATGTTCTTATGCAGATGGAGATCTGCGTATTCCATGAAGTATTAAGCGATTGTTTTGCTGTGTTACAGTATTTCTAGATCTAATGAAAATGTAGATATAGATCTATATATTATTAAGGGGGGGGGGGGGGGGGGTCCTAAAGGTGGTTTTTTTTGTTATTAAAAA
>JBCEWB010097999.1:0-12230 GCA_039654565.1 Peronia peronii
ATCTATAAAACATAATCCACATAACGCTAGAATCTCGGCTCTTCATACACACAAAAACTTGTCTATTCGTGTAATTTCACACTAAAATAAATATGCATTGTCAGGCCGCTGGTCCAAGAAAAACAAATTCAGAGTTGTTGAAAAAGGTTGACAACAAAAGATCCCCTATCAGAACAATCAGACGGAAGCGACTGGACACATGGGCAGGAAAAATGGTCTGGCAAAATAGAACTGCATGGAAAAATTGAGGGAAGGGAGGGCCGAAGAAGGTAGTGACCAGCATTAAAAATACTGACGGCTTAAACAGTCACACAATCCATAACACTGAGCTGATGGGAGGATTAATAACAAAGAGGACCGGCATGGAATTGGCGTCGATGTCTGTTCCAGACTTGACACACAGAGACAGACAGACAGAGAAAAAGGGAGAGGGAGACGTTGTGGGGGAAGAGGAAAAAAAGTGCAGGACAACACCCACAAGGAAAGGGACCAAGGGCCAAGGTTCTGACGGAGCGGGACGAGGAAAGAGTGTGGGAGGAGACAAAGAATAAGTGAGTGAGTGAGTGAGTGAGTGAGTGAATGAGTGGGTGAGTGGGTAAGTGGGTGGGTCGGTCAGTCAGTGATTGACTGGGCGAGTGAGTGAGTGAGTGAGTGAGTGAATGGGTGAAGGGGAACATTGCTGATGAAATAGGTAAAGGAAAAGTAAAAATATTACATTTATAAAAAGAAAATAAAAACCTGCACATCATTGACGGGGAATTTACCCACAGCTGAAACTTCTAACTCCTCCCACCCCCAGCCCAGCTTTCTTTCCCTCATAACAAAACATAACAACAACAACAATAATAACAACAATCCGAGACTCTCGGGCGTCAGACGGGGCGCATTCGGCCAATGACGTCTTGGCCGTAAAAAGTCCGGGAAGACGAGAGAGAGCTGCCATACAAAGAGAATACATTGTAAATGACGTTAAAAAGAGGGAGAGGATTGGGACCCGTAGGAGGGCTCCAAGAATAGGAGCAGTTCTAGCAAGAAGCGGAATGTCAGATTTGCTATAACCAGTGCACGCCGTTATTGATCTTTGTGTATTACTCATCAGGGCCGAGAAGCCCGCGAGGTCTGAGTCTCTTTCTTTCCGCTAATTAATCCCCTAACCCAGTTAGTCCGGCCGGTGGCAGCATTGTGTGAGTAATGACAGCCTGCTATCCGCTTCACGGAAAATAATCAAATGAATGCAGCACAAATTAATAATGATAAGGTCAATCGCTACAAATCTATTTATTTCCACCGGTATAAGTAAATTATCTTCCTGTCGTTCCGTTAATTACTGCTTATCACACGAATTCCTTGTCGAATTAGGGATCACCGTGCAAAGTGTCTGATAATTATCTACATGTACTTTGACAACGACAGTAGAGTACGAGAACCTTTTTTTACTAGCTAGGACTACATTAAGCTGAGTTTTGAGCATCATTTCAAACTCTCAGTATTGGTTCCGGCTCCTGCCCAGCATTTCAGCCACATGCCAACATGGATGCTTAGCCTTCATCAACAGACAAAGGACACTGAATCATTTCAGAAAAAAAAAAAAAAACTCGGTTGGGAGTCACAGCGCCCAAAAGATCCATGAAAAGAGAATATTTTCTGGAAACCAAGAGATAACAAATCCTGTAATTTTCATTCAGAAATCTTTTCTTTACGGGCCATCATAGGACAGTCCAGCCCCGAAATGGCCCTTACAAATCGAAGGCCATTGCCGAAGACTACCAGGCAAATTGCTTTCATCGGTCCCAGATCAGCCAATTTGTGAATCCTCGACGGGCTTGGGACATTGGGCTCTCTGAGCCAGGAGAGGTCATTGTCCAAGCCTTAGGAATCCCCCCAAACTCGTTGATTCTGGCAAAAAGGTGATTGACTTGGGAATCATTTCCTCGCGATTTCAATCCCAATGACTCGATGTAAATAACGGGATTCAAGCACTAGCCCCAGTTAGGAGGTGGATACACGTTCAGATCAATTCTGGGCCATGGTATAGTCAACTTTAAACATCTACGGTCAAACTAGGACAAGGACCATAGATCTAATCACACCAGAATCCAATTTTCCCTCTCCATCCATTTCTTGGCATTTCCAATGCATGGAAATTTGCCATCCCGGCCGAGCAAAAAAGCTATTCTCGTGATATTTGCGGTCTCCATGGTTCCGCAGCGGCTTCGCCTGGGAGGAGAACGAGCAAAGAATCCAGAACGGGAGAAGGACGGAAGGGAAGGGAGGGGAGGGGGGGGGAGCTGTAAAACGATGGAGGACATTAACCCTCAGCCAGCAGGAGATACTTATGGAAATGAAGATTGATCATGAATACAGGATTATGCTCTTAAATCTTTTCCCTATCTCAAGCCGGTGGACTTACAGTTATACAGGAAAATGCGAGGCTTGGCGCATGAGCGATGGGGCGTGTTAATGAACTGGAAACTTTGATTTAGTCACCGCTCGCTCTCCGTTATTGTTGCTTTTGCTGATGTTGTTGATGTTGTTGTTGTTGTTGTTGTTGTTGTTGTTGTTGTTGTTGTTGTTGTTGTTGTTGTTAATCTGTGCTACATCACTGACAACTAAACAGAATATTTTGTTGGATGCTAGGTGCCAAGAAATGCCCTGCTCTCGTCCATTTGTCCGTTGGGCTCGTCCGTCCGTTATTCCTCCGTCCGTTTGTACCTCTATCTGTCCGTTTGTCTGTCTTTTTATTGATCCATTTATCAGTCTGTTTGTCCGTCTGTCTGGCTGACTGGCTGTTGACATTCCAATGTCTCGTTGTACTGCTCCTCCTTTCATTACCTTCCCATTTCTATCTATGATCAGAGCTCACCATGCAGTGGTACGGACAAGGAAAACACGACTGAGTTTGTGCACCACAGTAAACACCATAATAAATCCACCCTGACAACTACTATGACAGGGTGATTCAGCGCACCAGGCTTCAGAGATGGTTTTAAGTGACTAACCATTTCCCTTTCCCAAATCGATGATGTCTTCACAACTCCAACTCCACAGACAATCTGACGCCATAGCGGCCCATACATCACAGGAATGATTCATCATAAGCGGTTCCGGTTGCAATGCACTCGTCCAGCCTTCATTGTTTTTAACTCTATATAGACCGTGCCAGGCGGCCGAGTTGTCCCAGGACGTGGTCATCATTTTCTTGCATATTATGGATTACTTTCTAAATACTGTGCACATCAGCAACAAGACACTTTTCTTCTATTTTCATTTCGGCCTGAACTCTCATTTCTTCAACACAAATAAAAATTATAGTAGAAGCATTACCGCCACCCCATCTGATTCTTCAGTAGACATTTTAGGGTTAATTATCGTCATCTATTTCATACTACATAACGGCAAAATTCGACTCGGGGATATTTCTATTGTCCCTCATTTAGGTCTTTTGTTTCATTGGCGAGTTCTTTTTTCCTTAAACTTATATCTCTTGTTTGGCAAATGGAGTGTTCACCGTGTTTTCCCTTATATTTCTATCACCTGGAAAACAGACATTGAACTGATTTCTTATTTTCAACTGAGAGCAACTTGGATAGTTCAAAATTCCATGATTATTACTACAGTGAATAACCAACCATTCATCACTATCTCCTATGCAAAAATATTTTGATTATTGATCATTGAATCATTGGTGCACTTCCTTTTCTTAAAGTCATTTAGCTTTTCGCATTACTATTACAGACTGGCACGGGGGTGATATGATTAAACAGTTGATAAGACAGATGAAATTACACAGCTTTGACTACTATAGTGAGGTCCCTTACAGCATCACTTTGACTTCTACACTGAGGTCCCCAAAAGCACCACTTTGACTTTTAGAACGAGGTATCTTACAGTAACACTCTTGCGGCAGTGTTGCTTGTTTTCTCTCCCTCACCTGCAGAAAGGTCTCCTTCCGATCTAATTACACATTTCCCGAAGTCTGTTTATATGAACCTTCTTACCAGCTGACTGCCCTCATGATAAATAAATAGATGACGTAATATCAGTGTTTGTTTTACCATGCGCATTATGTTAACGCATTGTCGAAGTAACAGAACACACCAGAGCATAAAAGCTGCTATTGCATTATTATATATTATGTCTCACATCGCTGTTATTCAACAATTCAGCCTCATAAGAGGAAAGCGCCCCTGAAGAGATGAAGAACCGCTGATATTTTCGAACAATCTAAAATTTATGGAACAGCGATCTCCAACAGTCTCGACGTTCCATAATACGTGCCAAACTACTTATTTTCAGTTTCATTAACAATGGGGCTGACAAATAATAACACGTGTGAAAGTACTAATTATTCTTTAGCGTTTCATTTATGACGATGAGGTTAGTGCATGTCATCGCTCATACTGCCGTATGCATTAATTTGACAGCTTTGTATGAAACCGCTCGAGCAAACATGATTAATTTGCTTTTAACCCACCAGTCTCATTTATACTTCCTGATTTGGCATATAACTGTTTGACTGAGACAAGTCAAATCCCAGCTGACGTGAGGATAAAACGGATTAGTAATGAGTACTAAGCGATTCGAAAATCACAGTATTCATGCATCAATGTCCTAGACAAACTGCTTCTTTTGTGCTTTGATATATCGTTACTGGTCTCTGTTGCAAAAGCCTATAAGAGACAGATATCAATCTCCTTTCATCTCTTTGTATTCCCAATTGTTGCTTTTACTCCTTCAACCCTAGAAATGTCAGAGAAAAGTCTGCTGATCTAGAGTGCAAGTGTTTCTCTAATAATCTATATTGTTCGTGTTTAAGGACTTGTTTAGGTATGGGTGGCATTATAAGGAGGGAACCGTGTCATTGCGGGATGTGTTATTTTGGGGATTTATTTATACGCAAAGTATGGTAAGCGGGGTGTTAAGTAGAGTTAATCATGCAGAAATAACGGCAGTAAATCTGAATCTAATTCATTTACTTTCTAGTAATGGATGGAAATATACAACACTCTTTGCACCGATTTGCCCAGGAGTTATTGTTATTGTTATGAATTTTACTGCCATTTTCCCCCCGCAAAATCAACCAGCGATAATTACAAAAGTGTTTGCTGGGAGAACATTTGAAAGATTTGTCGTGTTGTGCTGACAGTATTATATAGAAGAAACCTGAATCTTCCTGTCTTCATATTGAACTACGATGTTTGCTCATTAAACCAACGTAAAAGAATGAAATTCACTATATGGAATACGGTGCCCTCGAAGGAAAAACAAGTTGACCCCAATATCTAATAGAATTGAGTCCTCAGTATATTGCCCTCTCAAGTAATAGGCTAATCTCGGAGTAATGGAATGAAATTCTGGAATATGTTACCCTTGAAATAAAAACAAGCTGGCCTCGATCTAATGGAATAGATTCCAAGTTCTGGAATTCCAAGTTAGAATCAAGCTAACCTCAAAGAAGATGCATTAGGCTATGTTTGGGATATTTCATGCTCACACGTGTGCTTCTCTTTGCCATTTTATTTGACAAGAAGAAGAGGGTTAATAGATTGCTAGATAAATTAGGTGGCAACTCATAAAATTTACAGGTGGAGTTCAAGAATTCCATTCGTCAATAGTTTAGAATCTTAAGGTGAAATCGCTGCAAATTTATATACAAATTACAAACAGCGTTGAGGCAAAAATAGTGTTTGCCATATTCGACAACTTTCAAACATTACAGATGGAACTCGAATAATATTCGTGTGGAACTAGATAAAAATACGTAAAATCTATAGGTTAAAACTCAGTAAGTATCTCATTCTTCAAGCTTCAGTAATTCTGCATAATGCACATTACTTTCGTTTTACACGGACTTCATATGCAAACCTTCACTTATTGAGTCTTTGAAAAACAACAACAACAACAACAACAGACAAACAAACAAAAACGAACTAACCCATCTCATGCAACAATTGGATAGCCTGTCTATTCTGCAGTGTTTTTCCAGCTTTTCACGTTTTTTTTTCTTTCTTTTTTTCTTTTTCTTTCTTTCTTTCTTTTTTCTTTCTGTGTCTGTCGTTCTCTTCTTTCTTCCTTTCTGTTTGTCTTTCTTCCTTTTTTCTTTCTTTCCTTATTAATCCATATATTTTTTGTTTCCTCTGATATCACGTCTCCTACTTCAGATGCACACCTTTCACTTGCGCCTCCTCCTTTTTCCCTGACACTTTTGAATTCAAACTGCATTCAAAGGCAACGATTAATCTCTGAGTGTGTGTGTGTGGGTGGGTGGCTGTGGGTGTATGTGTGTGTGTGTGTTGTTTTTTATTTAAGGCATCACACTGTCTGTGTTATTGACTCATAAGGGTGACCAGGTAGCTGGTAAACGAAATACATGTATTTGTATTTTGTTTGTTTGTTAGATAGCAAAACGCAAGAGGTGAACTTGAAAAGGGCAGGAACAAAGAATCGGAGGCAACGTGAATGTATTAGACGGGAAGGAGGAACATAGCAATGAAAGATGAGTGATGGAGCTAAAGATTAACCCTAAGAGCATCATTACAAAATTCTAGAATGTCAAAATTCTAGCGTCTGCATAATACACTGCACCAAATTTATAATCAACTGAAATATTCCGAAAGAACTGGACGTTTGTTGCATGCAAGAACTAATCGTGGGCGTTACAGAAATTTATTTCTGCCATCATCCAAAAGCCTGTCAAGCTGGGACAATGTTCCTTGAGTCTGCCTTGTTCTGATCTACTAACGATATTTTTCTCTGCATGTAAGTGTGAATGTGTCTTACATATATTGTGTCTCATGAATTGTGAACAGTATTAAAATTTCCTTTTAAGGACATAGAGTTTATCTTATCTTATCTAATCAAATACTAATACATTCAAGATTAAGAAATGACAGTTTATGTCCGAGTGGGATAGAAAATGACAAGTATGTTATCGTATTATATATATTATTTGAAAAGGATTTCCAGTGTAAAGTCAATAGAGCAAATCTTTGGTCAGACCGGCTCTTTGACATTCCTGGGGTTAAGGTGAAGAATTCGCGAATGCAGGATGCAAAGATGAGCATGATAAGATGTCGGCCGCCAGCTGGACGTGCGAGAGGAACGGTGAGGAATGAAATATGGGCTTGAGATAGATGGATGCCATCAAAGTGATAGGACAGGAGGCTAAAGGCGCAGATAGAACGATAGATAAAACGCCTGAAAGATGAAAAAGATGAAAGAAAAGAGATAATGGAAATAAACACACAGAAACGTCGGGGTCAGAATGCCATACATATCGATAAAGAAAAAAAAATAGATGCAAGTATTAAAAGATAAAGAATTCAATAGAAATAAGTTGACAGAATATTATCAACAGATTGAGAACAGGAAGATAGAAGTAACTGGAAAAATGATAAGATAAAAAGAAAACAGATAGTAATTGCTAGGCTGACACTAATTAAGGCAGCTGCTTAAGGAACACAAAGATATTTTGAAATGAAATTCTCTGCAAGCTAGATAATAAAATAATTATTTCTAGATCAAAATTTATTCTCTCTAAGCTAGATTATATAATAATCATTAACAGCGTAATTCTCATCACAAAAAGTGGTGGAGGTAAAAACAATCATGAACAAAAAAAGAAAACAAAATGAGATATTCTGAGCGTAAAATATGAGTTCAGAGTCCATCACAAAAAACGGGAATATTGCACCTGATATTGTCTATCTTCCCCATCTCTAATCAGTCCAGACATTGCAGAAAGAAACGTTACAGAGAAGCGGGCTAAGGGTGCCGTTTCATGGGTCTTAGTAAGTATCATGAATTTCATAGCTTTTCTTTTCAATAAATTACAGTATTATGAATTAACAAAATGGGTATTTTATGTAGGTTACCTCTACAAGTGGTTGTGGTGAATCTGAAAGAAACATCATTTTTGGAGGATGAAATAGGCTGCACTCGTTTAACAATGCCACGACAACCTGCTCTCTACACTGTTGGGGTGGTAGGACTAGGGCTTTTCGAAAAATTTCTTCTGAGAGAGAATTAAAGAGTTTCGAGAGAGCTTGACTTCAAATTTCGCTCACCAGATCTATTAAAGCTAAAAAGCGCTCCTTCTAATTACTTGTTAATCAAATTCCGGGCGTAGACTGTCTGGAGAGATAAAAAAAACTGTGTTTGGACAGGATAATCGCCGCAACGTCTCAGAAGGCAACAGCTCATAACTACAAAAACAATCTAATTAAGCCTGCCCGGCACTAGAGGAAAACAGCACGACTCACTCTACATCGCCACACATCTCAGGAAGAGTCAGAACAGAAGGCAGTATAACCCCCCCCCCCTTCCCCCCCCCCCCCCTTACTAGACAACAACTTGCGAGAGAAACAACTGAAGTCACTGACAACTGGTAATCTCTGATGTTGAACTGAGTTGAGTCGTATTATGTGGTGGTTGTGTTTGTCACAGAACAACTGGAAGAACTTTTGTGGCTAAATTTTGTGTCACATCAGATCTCATGCTGACGGAATGTGAGAAACCTGACCAAACCCACTTAACATGGCTTCATCATAATCACCACCTTGATGAGTACCACGTGTTGAATGGGACAGTGAATGTACTCATTGGCAATCTGCCTGCTCTGTCAGTCTGTCTGTCTTCTATGTTCTGCCTGTCTATTTGTTGTATTTGCATGTACGCATATTTATGGTTAGGTATAGGTGCTCATATGACTACAATGTTTTTCGCGACAGTAACAACTTCTGAAGTCATTGACTTGTCTGGGCACTTGAAACATTATAAGGCGCTCCTTCTCCATGATAGAAATCCCCCATGACAATCTTGACTCGTTTGCGCGATCTTTTCCACTTCGCGGCGTCCGTAATTTGCTGCCAATCTACCAACTTTGACATCAAGCTTTTTATCCCCGACAGTGAATCATTTTGTCAGCGTCGATCTTGTGCTCAGCTGTCAGATCTGACATTCACAATGACGCACACAAGAAAGCAAAAACAGGATAAATAAAAAAAAAACATGAACGAAGAGAAACGTGTTGACATGTTGCCAAGGAACCAATAAATGTCTTCAACGTAGCGCGAACAAATCTGGCTAACGAGTACAGTACAGGCTTCATGCTTGTTGTCTATATCTGGAGTGTAAGAGGCCCGAATAAACTGTCCCCTTATGAGTCTCCACGAGACCGGAGACTTGGTTATGTGAAAACTGAATTGAATTGTAAACAGTGAAACAAAATATCACGTCTTTTCAATTAGAATGCGTGGAAATTTACCCCATCTTTCTCCTGGCCCTCTTTATTATTGCTTGTTTATTTGTGTTAGCATTTAACGACGCATTACCACGATTACCGCTATACTGCGCCAAGGGTTGAATATATTATAAAAAGCATATCAATGAGTGTGTATAAACTGGATAATCAGATTGTGAAAGGAATCTATTACACAGTGAATATAAGTAGACATGCAGCTTGTTGTGTAGCCGCCGAATGTTATCAATGTCATACGTTTATGATGATAAAATCGCAAATTTTGGTGTAAAGGCCAACCTGGCGTAAAAACAACTCAAGATGGCCTGTGGCTTTGTTTTGTCAAAATGATCCCTCAGAGATCGACTCGAGAAATTGTCTTTTCGAGTGTCTCTGACATCGGAGCGAACTGGAAATAATAATTATAATGTGCGACTGTTATTGGCAGACACAAGCCACACAAGTGACTGTGGGGATATTTCACTTCTGAGGAGGAGTAGTTGCAGTAACTAAATCTAACTGTACAGCAAGATCCACAATGTATTAATTGCTCGCAGTGCCGAGTGCTCCACAACCAAAGAAAGAAGTCGTGTGTCTCCCAGGAGGTGACAATTCACAATGTTAAACAAACGAAGATTTCACTACCACCACGAGATCATTGGGAAATCCAGAACAAGCTCATGGTTCGTTTTTGCATTGTACTAAGATGGAGACAATTTACGGTGTGTTTTCTTCTTATGTATTTCTATAGATCAGAACAAGTAGACATTGCAAACTAGGAACTACAAATGTACCTACCTCAAACTGCTAGTTGTCCACCATACCAATCACACCGATTTCACTATGCTACCTGCAAGTTGCCAACTAGTAATGATGTGCGTTTCTTTCTCGACCTCTCTGCAGGAGTAACAGGACAAGCTACTTCATTACTGATTGGAACAATGACTGAGCCAATATTTAGGGGTGGGCAGAAATGAAGGCAGTCTAATGGGATGACGGAAATATTTGGTCAAGGTTTTGGTAAATGAACTGGCCACTGACCATTAAGAATCTGCAGAAATATCTCAAGTAAAATATCCCAGTAAAAATCAACATATAGACATGGAGAAGAAATGTATCGTAATAGTAGAAAATATACGTTAAAACTCAAGACATACCATAATAAAATTAACCGTATAAAACACAGGACAGCCTTCGGAACAAAAAATGTGTGTCGTTGTAAGACAACGTTGGATTCCATAATCACAAGAGAAATTATTTATGTTATCTGAACGTGTGGGTCTCTATGTTTGATTTCATATTTGTTACCTTTTTGTTTTGATCACTGATGAAAGGCAGCATAATATAATATAGCTCTCTATCAACAAAAGTCTTTCGGGAACTGAAATCCACATCACAGCATGCTCGTCTTTTTCAAAAGCATTGTTTAATTTCATCGGTCTATCAAAAAATCTACAACATTATTTCATGGCCCGACTGAAGCATGGTATGAATCTGGATATCGCAACCGCTCCAACTATTTCTAACGTGCCTGGCTCAAATAAGACATTAGAATTTGGAGCCTTATCTCATTAGTTAATATATGCAAACAAAATTAAGCGTGCTGGAATCTAACATAGCTATGATACAAACATCATTAGGCAAGTTGTCAATCTGTTTAGAGTTTATGCAAATTTACGAGGAAACTTTAAAAAAAAAAAAAAAAAAAAGCTACGCAGATTCTAAAAATTGAAGTTCCTTCAAATGCCGGGTCATCTCAACATAATAAAACAAGTATACAAAGGACTGAATTTCGTTTAGTTTACCACTTATGGCATTAGCGGTAGCATTTTAAAGAACTTTCTTTTTATAGATCTACTTTTTTTTTTTTTTTAACTTGCGGCGACGGAAACTGCCAAGGAGAACTCGTGCCCACTTGAGAGCTTGCGCTTCTGTTTGCTAAACAGGGTAGAGCACACAAGATAGGGGAGCACCGAGTTACGGGCAAGGGGGCTTAACTCAACTAATTAACTCTTGGAGAATCTTCAAAGGCAAACAGCGGTGGCAGGAAGGTTGGGATGTCTGACTGTGTCAATAAAACATGACAAGTTGGCAGAGAAACGGGGATATTATTGCTCTTTAATTTCATTTTCGCCCGGTCCTTTACCGCTACTAAGCTGTTTTAAACTTCTTTGGAATTGCCTCTCTTTTCCAAGAGCAAGCGGTCCTGAACAATAGTACTGCACGGACCGGGAAAATGTGGTTTGGTGTCTGCTTCAGGGTGAAAACGACCTACGTCGATAAGGTTGTGGCCGGGATCGACTGGCCGGTCCTCCCATTGGGTGATGGAAGAACACGAAGATCGAAAACCTGCATTTTTTAGGTGACTCAACGGTCCAATGGCTTCCTCTGGGTAGGGAAGCCCGACATCTAGTCTTCTCAGATAAGGGCGAATATATTTCGGACGCCCCTTGTGTATGTTACGCACGTTAAAGAACCACTAGCAGTTAATTATCGATGAAGAGTAGGCGGAGTGCCGCTGTCTGGGTAAAATTTCCAAATTCCAGATTTTTACAAAATTCTCACCAAAAAACAGTCAGCCTCTTAAAGCTGAGATTATCCTACTTTCTAAGGACTGAAAGACTAAAGAAAAAAAAGGAAAGAAAAGAAACGGGGATCGCCGTAGCCGTGAGGTTAGGCGCCTGTATTGGTCGAAAAACTCACGTCATGGTCGTAGAGGATTCGAATTTCGGATTCTCCATCGGGGATGGGAAGATTCGAGGACTTGAACATGCATTTTTTTTTTTTTTTTACTGATAGATTCTTGTGTAGGGAAGCCAGACGTCTAGCCTTCTCAGATAAGAGGAAATATATTTCGAAGTTCTCTATATCCATGATGTATGCTCAAGAACCGTCGGCAAATAAAATTCGGATGAAGAGATTGGTGGTGGTGGGGGGGGGGGGGGGGGAGACGCCGCTGTCAGGGCAGACTTTCCGCATTCCAAACTTCTAC